>MU739153.1:0-115513 GCA_026770625.1 Nicotiana glauca | reverse complement strand
ATATATATATATATATATATATAAATAATATATACTTACGCTATACTATGCACCGAGTATAAGTGTATTTGTGATGACCCAAAAGGTCATCACCGTTTTTCTCTTTCAGTCTGCACTTCGAAGGCCTTGAAAACCTCATTTTTACTTGCGTCGATTTGCGCGGACAGTCCGAGCGCATAGCCGGAAAGCTTATATATGAGTTCTGTGTGAAAAATGGTGAATTTTGATATTAATATGCATAATATTGACTTCGGTCAATATTTTGGGTAAATGGACTCGGACCCGTGATTTGATAGTCCCGGAGGGTCCGTAGAAAAATATGGGACTTGGGCGTGTGCCCGGAATCAAATTCCGAGGTCCCAAGCCCGAGAAATGAATATTTCTATGAAATTGTTTTCTGAAATTAATTAAGAAAATTTAAAATGAAATTTGTTTAAAAGACTATAGTATCGGGCTCATATTTTGGTTCCGACGCCCGGTACAAGTCTTATATATGATTTAAGCACTATCTGTAAAGTTTGATTGAAATCGGACATCGTTTGATGTGTTTCGGACTATAAGTTCCAAAATTGAAAGTATAAGAAGTTTGAAATAAAAATGATGATGTTGAGGCTTAATTCATTGATTTTGATGTTATTTTGGCTATTTCATCGCACGAGTATGTCCATAGGATATTTTTGAGGTTGTGTGTATGTTTGGTTTGGAGCCCTGAGGGCTCGGGTGTGATTTGAATAGGCCGCGGGTTGTATTTTTGAACTTTGAAAAAAAAGTTGCAGGTCAGGTCTGGTATTTTCGCATTTGCAAAATATTTCTCGCAAATTCTAGCCTCGCAATTGCGGATCCTCCGTCGCAAATGCGAAAAGGGGAAATCTCATCTTGGTTCGCAAATGTGACAATTTCTTAACAATTGTGAAGTCTGCTCAGAGGCTCGTTGTTCGCAAATGCGAACTATTCTTCGCAATTCCCAACATGGTAGGGTCGGGGTTCGCAATTGCGTACCCAGTTTCGCAATTCCCATAACTGAGGCCTGCTTTTTTCATATGTAGACGAATTTTCACCTCATTTCTTCATTCTTTCAAAACACAAACTCCATAGGCGATTTTTCAATTACAAACCTTCTTCCAAATCATTTGAAAGTCAACTTTTACTTAATTTCTTCAATCTCTAACATCATTAAACATGTTTTTATCTTAAAATCAAGGATTTCCAGGGGTGAAAATAGGGATTTTGGGTAGAACCTAGGTTTTCTTAAAATTGGGGATTTGGACCTCAATTTGAGGTCCGATTTTAAAACAAATCATAGATATGAACTCGTTGGGGAATGGGTAACCGGGTTTTGGTTCGAACCTCGGGTTTTGACCAAGTGGGCCTGGGGGCATTTTTGGAATTTTTGAGTAAAACTTTGGGAAATTCATTTTCATGCATTCAAATTGATTCAATTAGCATTTGTTGATACATTCAAGTAATTTGTGATTAGATTCGAGCAGTTTTGTTGTGAATTTGAAGGGTAAAGATATACTAGAGGCTTGAGTTGAGTTTGGAGCATTCGAGGTATGTGTTTCATCTAACTTTGGCTTGGGGGAATAGGATTAAAGTGTTATTAATTGCTAATTGCTAAATGATCGAGTACGTTGTATAAGCATGGTGACGAGTATCTATACACCGGTGTCTAGCATGACTGTGGGTCCTTGTTTGTACTTATTCTGATATGTTTGGGACTCTTCCATACTTATTGATGAATTCTACATAATGTGAAGAGTATGAGGATTAGTTATGGATTGTGAATTTTTTGGAGCATTGGGTCGAACGATAAAAATACTATTGATAAGAAATGAAAGGAATGGAAAGAGATATGATTAATCCCTTGTCGGGATGGTTTGAGTATATTGATTATCTCCCTTGCCGGGATGTGAAAATTGTTATTGTTGCTCCCTTGTTGGGATTTAGCTATTTTAATAGTGTTTTCCCTTGCCGAGAAATTTCTTATTATTTGCTTATTCCTTCGCCCGTTTGGTCATGATTGCTGTTTGGGTGAGGAAGAGTGATAATGCACGAAGGGTCATTCCGTGCCATGTTTGATTATATTTGCACGAAGGGTCATTCCGTGCCATGTTTGATTATATTTGCACGAAGGGTCATTCTGTGACATGTTTTTATTATATTTTCACGAAGGGTCATTCCGTGCGATGTTTGATTATATTTGCATGAAGGGTCATTCCGTGCCATGTTTTGATTATATTTGCACGAAGGGTCATTACGTGCCATGTTTTGATTATATTTGCACGAAGGGTCATTCCGTGCCATGTTTGATTATATTTACATGAAGGGTCATTCCGTGCCATATTTTGATTATATTTGCACGAAGGGTCATTCCGTTCCATGTTTTGATTATTTATGCATGAAGGGACATTCCGTGCTCTGATTTGACTATAATTGCACGGAGGATCATTCCCTGCCATGAAATGAGAGTTATGTGAGAGAAAGCATGAAGGGTGATGTCGTGCATTTTATTTGATTGCTTTGGTGAGAATGAGAGTAAAAGCACAAAGGTTGATGCCGTGCAACTGTTGATTTCCTGCTTTTGTTAATTATTGTTATTGCCCTGTTTCTTACTTAAGTTGTTGACTTTATATCCAGATTGTACTCCCCCATAGCATTCTTCCCTCCATTTTTAACTGTTAATTTCAGTATTCTTTCCTTTTATTGCATATATATATATATTTTAACTGCACAGGTTGATTTGGTTGTTCTGTCTAGCCTCGTCAATACTTCGCCGGAGTTAGTTGTGCTGATGCTACTTTTCTGTGCTTTTTGCACAGATTACGGTACCAGAGCAGCTTTTGGACCACAGCAGTAGTATATTGATCGGGAGCTGACTTCAGTCCAGGGACTTACGAGGTAGCCTAGCTGGAGTTCGTAGGCCGAAGTCCCTTTCCATATTTTCAATTTGTTTTCATTGTATCGATACAGACATTATGTATTTTCTATTCAGACTTGTTTGTAGCACTCTTTAGTGGCTCATGAGATAGCGACTCCAGTCTTGGGTAGTGAAATATTAAACTTCCGCATTTTGGGTTTTAAGTTGTTTATGTTTTAAAGACTTCCGCTTTTAGTTAAATGACTCGTTACTATTATTATTGTTGGGTTGTTATCGGAAAATGTTTAAATGCTTGGCTTGCCTAGCTCCGACAGTAGGCGCCATCACGACTCTCGATGGTGGGAAATTCGGGTTGTGACAAATTGGTATCAGAGCTCTAGGTTACATAGGTCTCGCTACTCACGGAAAATCTTGGTAGAGTCTGAGGGATCGGTATGGAGACGTCTGGATTTATCCCCAGAGGCTACGGAGTTAGGAAAAGTTTCACTTTTGCTCTTTCTTGTCATACGATTCTATTCCTCAAACACGTGCTTCCTCTTATACCGCACAACAGCCCAAGGCCTGAGCAGCAGATCCTGTGAAGGGCAGAGGCCGAGGCCGTGCCAGAGGCCGAGGCAGGGGCAGAGCTCAGCCCCGGGCAGTAGTCCCAGAGGTGGAGCCTCAGATTGACTATGATGAGGAGGTTCCAGCCCTAGCAGCTCCAGTGGGCCCAGCTCAAGTCCCAGGAGGGGTCATGGTGACCCCAGATCTTCAGGACGCTTTAGTCAGATTGGCAGGCTTTATGGAGAGTATCACTAGAGCGGGTTTGCTGCCAGTAGCACCGGCCACTTCTCAGGCTGGAGGAGGAGTTCAGGCTCTTGCTACACGTACTCCGAAGCAGGTAGCTCCCCAGACTCATGTCCTAGTGGTTCAGCCAGCTATGACAGCTCAGCCAGGTATTGCAGCCCAGGCCGGCGATGGAGCGACTATGTCTTCGGGTGCTTTGTGGAGACTTGATCAGTTCTCCAAGCTCTTCACCACCACATTTAGCGGTGCTTCATTAAAGGATCCACAGGATTTCCTATTCAGCTGCCATGAGATCCTTAGGACTATGGGTATTGTAGAGACCAACGGGGTCAATTTTTCCACTTTCTGGCTTGAAGGATCCGCCAAGACTTGGTGGAGGGACTATTGCCTATCTAGACCAGTATGGTCTCCAGCATTGACATGGGATCAATTTGCGGAATTGTTTTTGGAGAAGTTTCTCTAAGTCACTCAGCGGGAGGCACTTCACAGGCAGTTCGAGCGCCTCCAGCAGGGCTCCATGATAGTTACACAGATAAGCTAAACATCCCTTCTCGACCATGTGTTGAGCCTTAACATAGGAAATAACATTGCGAGTGGCATGACATGAGGTCCTTCTCCACTCTAGTTGGGGCAATTCTGGCAAAGCCAAGGTCACCGTCTTGGCGTGGCAATCAAAGATGGCATGATATAGGGACAACCAATCCATCCCCAATATAACGTCAAAATCTACCATATCTAATAGCAGTAAATCAACACGGGTCTCAAGACCCTCAAACATAACCACACAGGAACGATGCACCCGGTCGACTACTATAGAGTCACCCACCGGTGTAGACACATTAACAGGAATGTCCAAAGCATAACTAGACATAGCCAGGAAGGGTGCAAAATAGGAAGACACATATGAATATGTTGACCCAGGGTCAAATAGCACTGACGCATCACTATCACAAACCAGAATAGTACAAGTAATAATAGCATCTGACGCCTCCACCTCTGTCCTGGCTAGCAAAGCATAAAACCGGGGCTCAGCCCAACCTCCCTGAACCATGTATCTAGGACGATCGGCCACCGGCTGGCCCCTACCTTTGGTGGTACGGACTCTACCTCTACGGTCCTGACCTCCAACTCTATGATCCCTACCCCCGCCCCTAGCTGGCTGGGCAGGCTGTGGGTCAACTGGGGCCTGAATCACGGGGCGAGTACCCTATTGTTGTGACTTTGTACCCCTCAATATTGAGCAAGCTCTCCTAATATGACCATACTCACCATACTCGTAACATCCCCATGTATGATGAGAATGGCCTTGATGGCCCGAATGACCTCCATGAACATTCTGAAGAGGCTGTGCACTGATGGGCTGCTGATCATAATACTGCCCACCAAAACCACGATCACCTAAGACACCCTGTGAAGCGTGGAGGGATGACTGAAAAGGCTTGGAAGATTGGCCCCTATCATAAGAATCCCTGCCTCCAGATGAGGCACTACCGAATCGACCTGAGTGACGGGGCCTCTTATCTTCCCTTTCACCACCCCCTGTGGTAGAACCATCTCGATCCTCCGGGCCACATTGGCCGCCTCCTAAAAAGCAATGTTACTACCCGCCTCTCTGGCCATCTGAAGACGAATAGGCTAGATAACACCATCAATAAATCACCTCACCCTCTCCCTATCAGTGGGGAGTATGACGAGGGCATGGCGAGCTAGATTGATAAACTGGGTCTCATACTGGGTGACCGTCATAGACCCCTGTTGGAGGCTCTCAAACTGCCTCCGATAAGCATCTCTCCGAGAAACTGGAAGAAACTTCTCTAGGAACAACTCCGAGAACTGATCCCAAGTCAAAGGCGGTGACCATACTGGTCTGGCTGAACAGTAATCCCTCCACCAAGTCTTGGTAGATCCATATAAACAAAGAGCTGCAAAATCAACTCCATTGGACTCCACAACGCCGATGTTCCGAAGAACCTCGTGGCAGCTATATAGGAAACCCTAGGGGTCCTCAGAAGAAGCTCCACTGAATGAAGCAGTGAAGAGCTTGGTGAATCTGTCCAACCTCAATAAAGCATCTACGGACATAGCCGCTCTATCACCGGTCTGTGCAACTACCCTCGGCTGAACTGCCGCAGCTGTCTGACCAGTGGAACCTAAGTCTGGGGAGCTACCTAATCTGGAGTACGTACATCAAGAGTCTGGGCTCCTCCTCCAGCCTGGGATGTGGCTGGTGCTGCAGGAAGCAATCCTGCTCGGGTGACACTCTCCATGAGGCCAACCAACCAGACCAAGGCGTCCTGAAGAACTGGGGTAGTAATAAACCCATCTGAGACCTGAGCTGGGCCCACCAGAACTATCTAGGTTGAGGCCGGAACCTCCTCGTCAAGACCAACCTGAGGGTCTGCCATTGGTGTTGCTGCTGGTGGCTGGGCCCTGTCCCTACCTCGGCCCCTAGCGTGGCAACGTCCTCTGCCCATAGCGAGAGCTGCCTGGAATTCGGACTGCTGATTTATGGATGAGGAAGCGCGTGTTCTCGCCATCTGCAAAAGAACAGAGTAGAAATTCAATCAGCATTTGAGAAACCAAATCGCACGACAGAAAGAACAAATGAGAGATTTTTCCTAACTCAATAGACTCTAGGGAACAAGTACAGACGTCTCCGTACCTACCCCTCAGACTCTACTAAGTTTGTCCATGAGTTGTGAGACCTATGTAACCTAGTGCTCTAATACCAACTTGTCACGATCCGGATTTCCAACCATCGGGATCGTGATGGGGCCTACTCGTAGTAGCTAGGCAAGACAACTTATTTACCTTTTCACTATTAAACAATTATCTTAACAGTCTATAGCATCAATATAAAACATTAATTCTAATGAGGATAATAGTGGAAGTCTGTCTGATAAATACGAATCAAAATGTAGAACAGTTAAATATATCCTCTACCCAAGATTTGGTGTCACATTACTCACGAACTTCTAAGAATAAAATAAATACAAAGGTCTGTAAGAAATATAACATCTGTCTGTCTCGAAACAATGAGGAAACAGTCAAATAAGAAAAAACATAAAGAAGAGACACCGGGCCTGCGGACGCCTGCAAGGCTACCTCAGTCTCATGCTAATGAAATCCTGCTCCCGTACTACTGCTGCTGCTCCTAGAAACCTGGACCTTTGCAAAAATACACAGAAGTGTAGCATCAGCACAACCGACCCCATGTGCTGGTAAGTGTCTAGCCTAACCCCGGCAAAGTAGTGACGAGGCTAGACTGGACACCACATAAATCGGTGCAGTTATAAATATACAACGGAACATTGAATACAAGGAAATTAACAACAGGGGAGGGGGAGACATGCTATGGAGAGATACAATCTCAACAGTAATCCCAAATAACAACTAGAACAACTTAGATTCACAATGAACAAGGAAACAATTCTCAATACAAACACATGGTATCAATAACTGTTGCGGCGTGCAATCTGCTCCACAAATATCACTGTTGCGGCATGCAACCCGCTCCCGAAATATCACTGTTGCGGCGTGCAAACTGACCCATAAGTACCACTTATCAGTTATCATTGTTGCGGCGCGTACCTCTTATCAGGTATCATTGTTGCGGCGTGCAACCCGACCCTCATATATCATTGTTGTGGCGTGCAACTTGCTCCTCAATATCATTTAACGATCGGGTTCCCCAAACAACAGTCACAATTAAGGGACATAAAAATAAGCAAATATTTGACAAAAATCCTAGCAAGGGAAAGAATCAAACAAGTTCAACCAAACGTCCCGGCAAGGGAATAATAAACGACGCTTTCTTTTTCTTACTTTTCTTATCTTATAATTCAGTCCACCATTTTGAGCCAACGCTCCAAAGAATCCAGTCATTTCATATACTTTCATTATTCGTATCACAATATGAGCCAATGCTCCCAGGAATCAAATAATTATTTTATCGTTCACATGTTATTCACATAGAAATTAGCAACAAGACTCAACTCCGATTCCCTCAAGCTAGGGTTAAACCAAACACTTACCTCAAACCTTGAAATCCACTTAATCCTCAACTATTGCTTTACCCCGAGGTTCCACCTCCAATACAGTGATATCTAGGCACAATAAATTTAATAATATCAATAAAGACTCAATGGCAACGTCCCAGAGCTTAAATATGAATTTTCTAGCATTATTCCAAAAATCCCAAGATTAGACACCAGGCCCACATGATTCAAACTCGAGGCTTTGACCAAAACCCAATCACCCATAACCCCACGAGTCCAAATATATAGTTTGTTTTAAGATTCAACCCCAAGTTGAGGTTGAATCACCCAAAATTCTCAAAACCCTAACTCTACCCAAAACCCATAATTTCTACCTTGAATTCCATGATTTAGGGCTAGGATTTCAGTAATTAATGAAGGAAACAAGTTGAACAATGCTTACCCAAGAAGTTTTGATGAAAGGGAGCTTCAATGGACGCCTAAGTGCATGGAGAAGAAAGGGTTTCGTGTATTTTTATAAAAATCACGAGCTACTGTTATGTTTTTAACTTAAAAATTCGCTGGGCAAAATTGCCCATCGCGTTCGCGGGAGGGGGCCGCATTCGCGAAGGGTAAATTGGGAAATACATCGCGAATGCGTGAAGGGGAACGCGAATGCGTAGAAAAAGATGCTGGGGGCCCAGGGACTGTTATACGTGAAAGCGATAAGGGGATCGCGAACGCGGTGAAGGGGAAGGCTGAACTATGCGAACGCGTGAATGCAAGTGCGGACGCGATGAGAAAAATGAAGGCTAAGTCTCCTGAGTCAACTACTCTACGCGAACACGAGAATAAGATGGGAACGCGATGAAGGACGAAGCTAAAGCTTCGCGAACCCGTGAGTCCTAGCGCGAACATAATGAGAAAAATCACTGGTCACCTGTTGATGATTTTTTGCAGTTTTCCTAAGTGCAAAACTACCCCGAACATCTCCGAAAACAATCCCGAGCCCTTGGGGTTCCTAACCAATCGCACACCCTAACTCAACAACACCCCACGAACTTACTCGAGCTATCAAACCGCCAAAATAACATCAAAATCATTGAATCAAGCATCAAAACACATCCTTTTCATTTTAAACTTCATAAACTTCCAACTTTAGATATTTAGGTCCAAAACACGTCAAACGACGTCTGATTTTGACCAAACTTCATAGAAAGCGCTTAAACAATATATAAGACTTGTACCGGGCGTCAGAACCCAAATATGAGACCGATACCACTACTTTTTGATCAAATTTCATTTTGATTTTCCTTAACAATTTTAGAAAAATAATTTTAACAGAAAAATTCTTTTACTCGGGTTCTAGACCTCGGATTTCGACTCCGGGCACATGCCCGAGTCCCATATTTTTCTACAGACTTTTCGGGATCGTCCAATCTCGGGTCTGGGTCCGTTTACCAAAAATGTTGATCGAAGTCAACTTTAATCATATTAATACAAAAATTCTTCAAAATTTTCACAAATTTCACATATTTCAACATAAATACTTTTCGGCTATGCCCTTGGACTGCATACGCAAATCGAGGTGATAGAAAATGAGGTTTTCAAGGCCTCGAAAATATGGGACGAATGAGGAAACAGGTGATGACCCTTTGGGTCATCACACCGATGCATTGAGTAGGAAGTCTGCCAGCATGGGTAGTCTTGCTTATGTTCCGGTCAGCCAGAGACCACTTGCTTTGGATATTCAGGCCTTGGCCAATCGGTTTGTGAGGTTGGACATTTCTGAGCCTAGAAGAGTGTTAGCTTTCATGATCGCTCGTCCTTCATTATTGGAGCGTATCCGTGATCGGCAGTTTGATGATACCCATTTATGTGTCCAGAGAGACACGGTGCAACTTGGAGGTACCACAAAGATGACATTAGATGATGATGGTGTTTTGAGGTTGTAGGGGTGAGTTTGTGTGCCCAATGTTGATGGGATCCGAGATTTGATCTTAGCACAGGCCCATAGTTCTCGGTATTCTATTCACCCGGGCGTCATGAAGATGTATCAGGACTTGCGGTAGCATTATTGGTGGCGTAGGATGAAGAAAGATATTGTTGCATATGTGTCCAGGTGTTTGAACTGTCAACAGGTCAAGTAAGAGCATCAGAGGCCTGATGGGTTGTTCTAGAGGATTGAGCTTCCCGAGTGGAAGTGGGAGAGGATTACCATAGATTTCGTTACTGGACTTTCGATGAATCCGAAGAAGTTTGATGATATTTGGGTCATTGTTGATAGGCTAACCAAGTTAGCGCATTTTTTTCCTGTTGCAGCCACTTATTCATCGGAGAGGTTAGCCGAGATCTACATCCGAGAGATTATTCACCTTTATGGGGGTGCCGACATCTATCATTTCGGACCGGGGTACGTAGTTTACCTCGCGCTTCTAGAGAGCAGTTCAGCAGGAGTGGGGCACCCTGGTTCAGTTAAGCACAACGTTCTATCCTCAGATGGACGGCCAGTCCGAGAGCACTATTCAGGTATTGGAGGATATGCTCCGAGCCTGTGTCATTGATTTTGGGGGCTTGTGGGACTAGTTTTTGCCTTTAGCAGAGTTCGCCTACAACAATAGCTACCAGTCCAGCATTCAGATGGCTCCATATTAAGCGTTGTATGGTAGGCGATGTCGGTCTCCAGTCGGATAGTTTGAGCCGGGAGAGGATCAGTTATTCGGTACAGATTTAGTTCAGGAGGAATTGGATAAGGTCTAGATCATTCAGGACAAACTTCATTTAGCGTAGTCATGGCAAAAAAGTTATGTGGATCGTAAGGTTTGAGATGTTGCTTTCATGGTTGGCGAGCGGGTCTTGCTCCGAGTGTCGCCTTTGAAGGGTGTGATGATATTTGGGAAAAGGCCAAGCTTAGCCCTAGTTTCATCGGTCCATTTGAGATTCTCGATCGTGTGGGAGAGGTGGCTTATAGACTTGACTTGCAACCTAGCTTGTAAGCCGTGCATCCAGTGTTTCATGTGTCCATGATTCGGAGGTACCACGGTGATCCAGCCCACGTGTTAGACTTTAGCACTGTCCAGTTGGACAAGGATCTGTCTTATGAGGAGGAGCCAATAGCTATTCTAGACAGGCAAGTTCGACAGTTGAGGTCGAAGAGTTTTCCTTCAGTGCGTGTCCAGTGGAGAGGTCAGCCTCTTGAGGAATCGACCTGGGAGTCCGAGTCTAATATGTAGAGCCGTTATCCTCATCTATTTCCTTACTCAGGTACTTCTTTCTTTTGTCCGTTTGAGGACGAACAGTTGTTTTAGAGGTGGAGAATGTGACGACCCAAAAGGTCATCACCTTTTTTCTCTTTCATTTTGCACTTCTGAGGACTTAAAAACCTCATTTTTACTTGCCTTGATTTGCGTGCATAGTCCGAGCGCATAGCCGAAAAGCTTATATATGAGTTCTGTGTGAAAAATGGTGAACTTTGATATTAATATGCATAATATTGACTTCGGTTAACATTTTGGGTAAACGGACCCGACCCCCTGATTTGACGGTCCCGGAGGGTCCGTAAAAAAATATGGGACTTGGGCGTATGCCCGGAATTGAATTCTAAGGGCCCAAGCCCGAGAAATAAATTTTTCTGTGAAATTTTTTTCTGAAATTAATTAAGGAAATTGGAAATGAAAATTGATTAAAAGGCTATTGTATCGGGCTCGTATTTTGGTTCGGACGCCCGGTACAAGTCTTATATATGATTTAAGCACTATCTGTAAAGTTTTGTTGAAATCGGACGTCGTTTGACGTGTTTCGGACTATAAGTTCCAAACTTGAAAGTTTAAGAAGTTTGAAATGAAAATGATGATTTTGAGGCTTAATTCATTGATTTTGACGTTTATTTGGCGCTTTGATCGCACGAATATGTCCGTAGGATATTTTTGAGGTTGTGTGCATGTTTGGTTTGGAGCCCCGAGGGCTCGGGTGAGATTTGAATAGGCCGCGGGTTGCATTTTTTAACTTTGGAAAAAAAGCCACAGGTCAGGTCTAGTATTTTTGCATTTGCGAAAGATTTCTCGCAAATGCGATACTCGCAATTGCGGATCCTCCATCGCAAATGCGAAAAGGGGAAATATCTGCTTGGGTCGTAAATGCGATAATTTGTTCGCAAATGCGAGGGCCACCCAGTCGCAAATGCGACGTTTTTCTTTGCAAATGCGAAGTCTGATCGGAGGTTCGTTGTTCGCAAATGCGAAATATTCTTCTTAATTCCCAACATGGCAGGGTCGGGGTTCGCAATTGTGAACCCAATTTCGCAATTCTCATAACTGAGGCCTGCATTTTTCATACTTTGACGAATTTTCACCTCATTTCTTCATTCTTTCAAAACACAAACTCCATAGGCGATTTTTCAAGCACAAACCTTCTTCCAAATCATTTTTAAGTCAACTTTTACTTAATTTCTTCAATCTCTAACATCATTAAACATGTTTTTTCTTAAAATCAAGTATTTGTATGGGTGAAAATGGGAATTTTGGGTAGAACCTAAGTTTTTTTAAAATTGGGGATTTGGACCTCAATTTGAGGTCCGATTTCAAAACAAATCATAGATATGAACTCGTGGAGGAATGGGTAACCAGGTTTTGGTTCAAACCTCGGTTTTTGACCACGTGGGCCCGGGGGCATTTTGGGAAATTTTGAGTAAAACTTTGGGAAATTCATTTTCATGCATTTAAATTGATTCAATTAGCAATTATTGATACATTCAATTAATTTGTGATTAAATTCGAGCGGTTTTGTGGTGAATTCGAAGGGTAAAGCTATACTAGAGGCTTGAGTTGAGTTTGGAGCATTCGAGGTAAGTGTTTGATCTGACTTTGGCTTGTGGGAATAGGATTAGAGTGTTATTAATTGTTAATTGCTAAATGATCGAGTACGGTGTATAGGCATGGTGACGAGTATCTATACACCGGTGTCTAGCATGACCGTGGGTCCTTGTTTGTACTTATTCTGATATTTTTAGGACTCTTCCATGCCCTGTTTCTTAATTAAGTTGTAGACTTTATATCCAGATTGTACTCCCCCATAGCATGCTTCCCTCCCTTTTTAATTGTTAATTTTGGTATTCTTTCCTTTTATTATATATATATATATATATATATATTGATTCAGTAGTCCTGTCTAGCCTCGTCACTACTTCGCCGGGGTTAGGCCAGGCACTTACCAACACATGGGGTTGGTTGTGCTGATGCTACACTTCTGTGCTTTAGCACAGATTACGGTACCGGAGCTACTTTTGGACCACAGCAGTAGTATATTGATCGGGAGCTGATTTCAGTCCAGGGACTTACGAGGTAGCCTAGCTGGCGTTCGCAAGCCAAAGTCCCTTTCCATATTTTCAGTTTGTTTTTATTGTATCGAGATAGACATTATGTATTTTCTATTCAGACTTGTTTGTAGCACTCTTTAGTGGCTCTTGAGATAGCGACTCCAATATTGGGTAGTGAAATATTAGACTTCCGCATTTTGGGTTTTCAGTTGTTTATGTTTTAAAGACTTCAGCTTTTAGTTAAATGACTAGTTACTATTATTATTGTTGGGTTGTTATCGGAAAATTTTTAAATGCTTGGCTTGCCTAGCTCCGATAGTAGGCGCCATCACGACTCCCGATGGTGGGATATCCGGATCGTGACAGTATTAGGTAATACTGTATCGAGTATAGCGTTTATATATATATATATATATATATACACACACATATACTTACGCTATATATATTACTATGTATAAGTATATTACATAATACTATATCGAATATAACTTATATATATATATACACTTATACTATATATATTAAATTGAATTAAAATAAATTAAAGATATAGCGACCAATGTTAGTCGCTATTCTGGTCAAACAGTCAGAAATTAGCGACCAAGTTTGGTCGCTATTTTGGTCAAAATAGTGAATACACATTTTCTACGAAAATTAGCGACCAACATTGGTCGCGTTTTAAAAAAACAGAGTGTAAAAAAGGGGTTTCCCCTCCCATTCTCTTATTTTCTTCAAAACATTTCCCCAAACCTTCTCTTCTCTCTTACACCCTCAAACCCCCCCCTCCCCTACCGTCTCCCTCCAGCAGTGGTGCCACTAATGCCACTGACGCCCGCCGGCGTCAGCTACTCCAGCGCCGGTGTTCTCCACTGTCCAGGTAGGTTTCTCTCTCCTTTCTTTGTTTTTTTCAAAATACACTGATTTTGTTTAATTCCTTCTAGTTTGATTTGTAAAAATTAATTGTTCTTAGCTAAATTAAATCTATGATAATTGTTAGTAGCTAAAATATTTAGTTTTACCTACTAATTTGGTGATAAAATGGTTAAAAGATAAGAAACACTAAACTTTTAGGGTTTATGATTTTTTCTTGTGAATTATAACCCTAAACATTGAATTATAACCTTGAATCTGTGTATTGTCTTGATAGTTTAATTATAAATTGAATTTTTAGAATATGAATTAAACCTTTTAGGATATGAGTTGAACTTGTAGGATATAAAGTGAAGCTTTTATGTATGAGTTGAATTTTTAGGATATTAATTGAACCTTTTAGGATATGACTTGAACTTTTAGTTTATGTTTAAAGTCGTAGGATATGAATATAACTTTTAGTTTTTAGGTTTTGTTCTTGTGAATTGAAATTTTAGGATATAAGTTGAACATTTTATGTATGAGTTGAATTTTTAGAATATAAATATAACCTTTTAGGATATGAATTGAACTTGTAGGATATAAAGTGAAGCTTTTATGTATGAGTTGAAATTTTAGGATATGAATTGAACCTTTTAGGATATGACTTGAACTTTTAGGATATTAATTGAAACTTTAGCATATGTATTGAATGTTTAGGATATAAATTGAACCTTTAGCATATGAATTGAACCTTTTAGGATATGACTTGAACTTTTAGGATATTAATTGAACTTTTAGCATATGTATTGAACGTTTAGGATATAAATTGAATCTTTAATATATGTATTGAACCTTTTAGGATATGACTTAAACTTTTAGTTTATGTTTAAACTCGTAGGATATGAATATAACTTTTAATTTTTAGGTTTTGTTCTTGTGAATTGAAATTTTAGGGTATAAGTTAAACCTTTTATGTATGAATTGAATTTTTAGAATATGAATTGAACCTTTTAGGATATGAGTTGAACTTGTAGGATATAAAGTGAAGCTTTTATGTATGAGTTGAATTTTTAGGATATGAATTGAAACTTTTAGAATATGAGTTGAACTTTTAGGATATAAATTGAACCTTTAGCATATGTACTAAACCTTTAGGATATAAATTGAACCTTTCGCATATGTGTTGAACTTTTAGGATATGACTGGAGCTTTTAGTTTATGTTTAATCTCGTAGGATATGAATATAACTTTTAGTTTTTAGGTTTTGTTCTTGTAGAAGAGGTTGATGACGTTATTAGACATGCAAAGGAACTTCCACCAAGAATAACTAAGACACAGTGCCTGGTGGAATGTGCCTTTAATTTTTCTTCTCATTAGCGACAATGATGATGAGAAGGCAATGGCATGTGTTTCAAATAGCGATGGTGTAGGTAGGAATTTAATATTTCCTAAGTATATAAAAGAAGAGCTTATAGAGGAATTCTGTACTTCATTTTGCATGAGGGAAAAAAGTTTAATTGAGAGTGACAAGGTTGATGAAGACGGATGGTGTTCCGTTGGTCATGGTAGTTCCCATAAAACGTGGATCATAAGACTCTACGATGACAGAGATTATAAGAAGTTTTGTGCTCATCTTTCTTCCAAGTTTGACCCGTACAAGCTTAATGTGATAATGGTGATATTTCTTCGGATTCAGTGAATGATTTCACCGACAAAAGTATGGAAATGCTCTTAAAAAGAATTAAAGGTAAAATGTTTAGCTTTAATTCTTTTGAGTAGTAGTTCCATGCTTTTGTCTGTCAAATCATTGTCTAAATCCGAAGAATATATCGACTTGGAAGAAAGTTGAGAACAAAGCTTCCTATAATCTTTGTTATCATAGAGACTTATGATCCCCATTTTATGGGAACTGCCATGATCGACGGGAAACATTCCGTCACCATCGCCCTTGTCACTCTCAATTAAACTTTTTTTCTTTTTGGAAAATGAAGTTTAGAATTACTCTATAATCTTTCTTTTATCTACTTAGAAAATGTTAAAATTCCTTCCTACACCATCACTATTTGAAACACATGCCGTTGCAGTTTCAATATCATTGTCGCTAACAAGAACAACAATTGATCAAAAGACACAGCATGTCAGCTACTATATCTAAGTTATTCTCTGTATCCTAGTTCATCCCGAGTAATTGTACCACAAGGATAATCGTCAAAGCCACCGGACAGCTTTACGATGCCAATGAAGCAAGATGATCTATTCAATGAAACTCGTAATGTAAAAAAGAAGAAAGAGACTGATTCAGAATGGTGGGTATAGCGTCGAGCCTCCACTATACATGTAATTTTTTTAGTTTTCATTGAGTATTTTGATTTACTTTATATAAATTTTGAAATATTAATTCAATGTAATTTTTCTTATAGGTTCGCCTCACAGCTGATGTGGAGGAATTCATACGCAGTCAGCCACCAAACAAGTCGGTCGAGGCAATCCAACTTTTAAACGATGATGCTAAAAGAACTATTTTATATACTTTGAACTAGACAATCAAATTTGGCGCATACTGTTATAACGTAATGCCATTTGGACTAAAGAATACCGATGCCACGTGCCAACGCCTAGTTAACCGGATGTTCAAGGAACTAATATGGAAATCAAGTAAAGTTTATATTGATGATACATTGGTTAAGCTCCTACGAGCAGATGACCATTTGAAACATTTGCAGGAAACCTTCTACATATTGAGGAAGTACAACATGAAGCTAAACCCGGAGAAGTATGCCTTTGGTGTCAGCTCGGGCAAGTTCCTTGGGTTCATGGTATCTAACAGAGGAATAAAGACCAACCAGACAAAATAAAAGCTATAGAAAACATCACCATAGTTGACAATGCTAAGGCAGTACAAAGACTGATCGGGCGGATAGTCGTGTTGGGCTGGTTTATTTCGAGATCATCAAATAAGAGCCATCAGTTTTTCTTAATATTGAAAAAGAGAAACGACTTCTCTTAGACTCCGGACTGACATCAAGCTTTAGAAGAACTCTAGCGATACCTATCGAGCCCTCCATTGCTGTAAATTCCGGAGGTGGACTAATATCTATACCTCTACTTGGCGATTTTCGAGGTGACGGTAAGTGGTGTCCTGGTTCGGAAAGAAGAAGGTACACAATTTCCTATTTATTATATTAGTGAAATCCTAGGCAATGTCGAAATAATATATCCATACTTAGAAAAATTAGCGCTCGCCTGATTAAGTGCTTTTAGGAAATTAAAGCTGTATTTTTAGTGCCATCCTATATGTGTCGTGACCTTGTACCTGCTGACGAATGTCATGCTCAAGCACAAGCTCTCGGGCCTTTTGGCCAAGTGGGCGGTAGAAATTAGCGGGTACGATATTGAGCACAAATCTCGAACTGCCATAAAATCTCGGATTTTTGGCGGACTTTGTGGCCGACTTTACCCTGTCCTAGGTCCCCGAGGTCGAGAAGGAATTACTGCTTACTTAGGATATTAACTTGGGGTTATAGACCCTAGTCATAGATATCTAACGCGAAGTAGTCCGGGCTTGACATCATATTGAAACCACCTACTAGTAACATAATTAGGCAGTCTATTACAATTGTAAAATTGACTAACAACTAAGCTAAGTATGAGGCTATGTTGGAGGTCTAGAATTGGCTAAGAGCCTGGGAGCCGAAGAGATCGAGGCCAAATGTGACTCCATTTATTTTGTAAACCAAGTCAACGAGACGTTTGAAGTAAAAGAGGAATGAATTCAGAGGTATTTTGATAAGTTGTAGGTTTCCTTACATCAAATTAAGAAATTGACTCTACAACACGTACCTTGGGATAAAATTAACGAGGCTGATAGCCAACTTGGGGCGTCGGTTGACTCCGATGAACTCGACTTTGGGAAAGTAGTATAGTTGATGAATTCGATGGTAGAAGCAGGTCACACCGAGGTGAACTCGAGAAACTTCAGTTAAGACTAGAGAAACAAATACATATATAACATGAAGAAAGGAAAATTGCCATCGGACCCCAAGGAGTCAAGAGCCCTATTCACCAAAGCTGCCATGTTTAGCTTGGTTGAGTGGAAATTGCTTAGAAGATCCTTTATCGGGCCACTAGATATGTGCTTGGGTCTGGGGGTGACTGAATACTCTATGAGTTAAGTACACGAGGGCACTTGTGGAAACCACTCGAGAGCACAATCCCTAGTTCAGAAATTAATCAGAGCAGGTTCCTAATGGAACAAGATGGAGAAAGATGCAAAGACTTTGTACAAAAATGCAACAAGTGCCAAAGACACGCCCTAATGATTCATTGATATGCTGGAGAATTTCGGCACTCTCCGGCACATTTAATACCAATTGCTTAGATTTTAGCTCGTTTATAATGCAATTATCTTTTGTACATGTGTACTTTTAATGTTTTGCAGTGTATGAGGCTTAAGAACACAAAAACATGGAAATGAAATCAAAAAGCCACAAAAGACAAGAAAAAGGCAAAATGCGATTGCAGATGTGAATATCCGGACCGCGAATCCAACATGCAGACCGTATATTTCTCAAAGGAACCGCTAAGTCCAACAGTTTGTTTGGCCAAATCAATAACACGTTTGTGGGCCGCATAATGGATTGCAAACCCTCTGTAGAAGTTGTTGAAGTCTAAAATGTAGCGACATTTTGCAATTTCAAATCAACAATGCAGACCGCATGACCAAAATGCGACGACTAGCTGGGAACTAGGGTTTCGAAGATGTAATGGTTTTGACGAGAATTTGGACCGCATGTCTGTTATGCGACAGAAATGCGGTCGCATAATTATCATGGGGGGCATTTTTGTCCGAAATTGGTCCCGAGTTTTAGCCTACTACAAATAGATTTATTGGGGGGTTTTGTGGGGGTAGTTTGTCTGGTTTTTGAGCTACATTCCAATCTTTGAACGTTCCTCTCTTTTGGAAGCTTTAGGAGTGAAGAATGTTGCACTTTGCAAGATTTATGGCATTTAATATTCTTATCTTTTTGTACTTTATCATGAGTAGCTAGCTAAATACTAAGGTTGTGGACCCTAAATGGGTGTTATGTTAATTGGTGTTTAACATTGAATATATATATAATGGTTGGTTGGTATATATTTATTTCTCATTCTTCATTTATTGTTGGTGGTTCCAAACATTAACAAGTGCCATTAAACTCTTTCTTTACTTGGAAATGTGAGTTAGGGTTTGGTAGAAGTAAATATCAAAGACTCAAGGATTTAAACCTTGTTTAATAGGATCACTCAGGAATAAGTGGATCTTATCTTGCATAAACTGATTTCTCTTTGTTGCAACTCTTTTATATTTGGAAAAATCATAAAGAGGAAATATTACCCAACTATTGGAAAATATTGGGTAGTTATCTAGAAATCATTTGCATATCTAGAGGACCTTCCATTAGAAATATATCATATTAACATCGACAACGTTACATTTCATTGAAGGGGACACAAACTTGGTTTCCATAATTAAATTATTTACATTCTCAAAGTTAAAATTAGCTATCTCTTCAACTCATAATCATATCATTCTCTGGTTACTATTAACAGAATATAATTACGACCTAAGTCAAGTAGCATACTACTTAAGTAATTTTTTCACGCCTATTCCCTGTGGTATTCGACCCCAACCTTGTTGGGTTACTATATTTGACTCTGACCGCCTTACATTATTTAATTAAAGTATAATTTGAGCATAACAAATTTTGGCGCCGTTGCCAAGGAATAAGATTTTGAAATAACTAATTAGTGTGTGCTTTACTTTACGTCTTATTCTATTCCAACACACTTTGCTTGTCTCACATGATGCCCTAAGGTTGAGGGTGTTGAAGTACTCACTAGCTGGGACCACAAGGAAATGGCTTCAAAATATGCCACCAAATTCCATTCATTCTTGACCTGAACTTGTCCGAGCATTTTTAGCTAAATGGTTCCCGCAAAGCAAGAAATCTGAGCTTCGGGATAAACTTTTCTTTTTCAAGCAACTATTGGGAGAACATCTATATGATGCATGGGATCGATTCAAGTTATACTTGGTGAGGTCGCCCAACCATGATTTTTCGGATTCTATCTTGTTGGAGAAATTCTACATGGGTTTATATGCCATGAACCAATCTATAGCCAAGAAGGCAGCTGATGGATCTTTTATGGACAAGACATTCATAAGGATCACAAAAATCTTTGCCAAAATAGCAAAACATAATCAAGCTTGGCACTCATAGGACACCACAGGTGGAATTGCATATGGTTCTCCCTCCTTGAACACCATGATTAAGGAAAATCAAGAAAGAGATCAAGTAATTGCAGGGCTTGCCACCAATGTCAATGTGTTGACAAAAATATTCACTGAAAGCCAAACGAAGAAGGTAAATGTGCTGGAAGATGTGCAACCATCATCAAGTGAAGATTATGAGGAAGCAAACTATATCAGCAAATCTCAAGGAGGCTATGAAAGGCAACAATACCAAGGTCAAGGACAACAAAATCAATGGAGATCTAACCCGCAAGGACAAGGCAACCAACAGTGGCTAAATGACCAAGGTGGCTCAAATGAAGAAAATTAGAATAACAACAACTTCTCAAATCAGAGTTCAACTCCTTATTTTACACCAAAAGGTCAATATTCAAATAAAGGTTATTCAAGTGATTCAAAGTTGGAAAGCATTCTTGAACGGGTATTGCAAAATCAAGAGAGGTCCGACACTTCTATGAGGAATGTGACAGAACTTGTGGGTTCTCATACTGCATCTGTTCAAAACCTGGAGATGCAAATGAGAGGCCTCTCTAGGGAAAAAAATCCAAAGCAAAAGGGAACACTTCCTAGTGACACAATTGCGAACCCAAAGGGTAGTAGAAGTGGTCCAACTTCTCATATCATGGCAATTACTACTCGGAGTGGGAAGGTACTGCAAAGAGAGAGTGAACAAGTGGTTGAAGTAGAAAGAATCTGAACAAGAGGTTGAGGTTGAAGAATAAAGGGTTGTTGAAGCTGAAAAGGTTCCGAAAGAGTTGAAAGTTCAAGAAGTGAATCGGAAAGAGGTAAAGGAAAAGGTAAAATTGACGCCAAAAGCTCTACCACCTATTTCTAGACCTCCTCCTCCTTTTCCTTAAAGACTTGTGAGGAAGTTTGATTATAGCAAACTCGAAAAGTTCTATGACATTCTCAAGCAATTATCGGTAAAAATTCCATTCGTGGAAGCATTTCAGGAGATTTCGGGTTTTGCTAAATATTTGAAAGACATGATCACAAAGAAGAGAACCACCAAGAATGAAGTGGTGAATGTGACTCACCGGGTTAGTTCCATCATTGCAACAACCACCGTTCAAAAGAAAGAATACCCTGGAGCTTTCACCATTCCATGTTGGGGCGTGTGATTTTGTAAGAGCTCTTTGTGATAATGTGGCTAACATCAAGTTAATGCCCCTTGCTATTTACAAGCAATCGGGGTTAGGTATGCAAGGCCTGCAAATATGAGGTTGCAAATGGCTGATCGTTCCACAAAGAGGCCAGTGGGAATTGTCAATGATGTGCTTGTAAAAGTGGGAGGGTTCCTGTCACGACCCAAATCGATGGGCCGCTTCGGGCACCCGGTACCTTACTCAATCGAGTACCAATGTAACATATCTTTCTTATTACATCATCATATACATATGATATACGGACCTAATAGGCCAATATAATCATTTATAAACTCAAACATAGGCCGACCAGGCCGTACAATCTTTCACGTACAAGACATATGTCTACAAGCCTCTAAGAGTACATAAATATCATAAAGGTCGGGACAGAGTCCCGCCATACCAAACAATACACGTCTAAATCTTACTAACCTAACAATCAACTCCGAAAAAAATGGAGAACACCAACATTATAGCTTACTTGGAGGGCTCTCGACCTATCTATCAGAACCTGCGGGCATGCAATGCAGCATCCCCAGGCAAAAGGAAAGTCAATACGAAATAATCTACTGAGTATGTAAGGCAATATACTGAACTGAAACTGAATTGATAATATAGTAGCTGAAAACAACTAGGAGTCAAAGAAAATCTGAAGATATGTTCATCTGCTTATACTGACTCAACTCTCTCAAAATAGTGAGTAAAATAAATGTCCTTCCCCAAAAGACTCAGTATAAAAATATATTATTGCTTATATGTAGTAGGCTCGCTCATAGGTGCTCGTCCATACTAGGCTCTGAATCTCGACCAACTAGGCTCGCTCATAGGCGCTCGACCATAATAGGCTCGGTGTATATCTTACCATCTGATCAGAGATTGCCCAATAGGGGCCTGCCAATCAATTGCAGCTCGATGGTAATGAAAATACCACAATACTATATATATAAACTCTCTTCTCATTTGACTAGAAGAGGGAATACTCAAATGAATATGAAATCCCGATAAAGAGAATATTGTAACTTACAAAATTAGAAAAATACACGTAAATTTCGGGATATGAATTTTTCTTTATGTCTCGTTATCAAACTTATATAGTGACAAGATCATGCCAAAATGGAGGAAGGGCTTAGCCTTAATATATCTAGAGTAGGGAAAAATCCGTATGACCGCAGATATTAAAGACATTATCATTTGGCAATTGAATTCAAGAACCAATTCGCGTTAGGCAAGTAAACACTACACCAAGAATCCCATAACTCCTTTGAAACTGATATCTAAGGACGTTTGCATTTGTATCCACTGTTCTTCAGTAGGCTTGAGTAAAGAATAATCCTTGCCCCTAACAGCCACTTGATCACCATTAACACCTTTGTAATAGCATGAATTTGAAATTGTTGCACGTTGAATAAAGGAAGTAGTGGGCAAAACCTTCTTGTTTTCTTTATGAAATTTAGTTTCTGAATTTCCAATCGTTAAGAAAGGAATCCTTAATGTTACTTGTTAAGAAATCTTTAAGAAAGGAATTTCCAAATGAACGTTACTTGTTTTCTCTTTTAGTAAGACTTATGTTGCCCTAAGTCTTGTTGGCATTGCCACATGGCATAACAAGTCCTTACGTTGCCACATGGCATGATGACTAATGATTCATTTTTGTCATGGTGGCTTTTTGCCATATTTTAGATGGGTATATTTTATAAAGTTTTATCCACTTATTAGTTAACTGGGTAATGATCTGTTATCCGGTAATTAATTAATTAATCGCATAATTTAAAAATTATCCCAAATTATTTAAAATTTTATTTATTTTTAAAATACTTCATATATACTTTATATATTTTACCATCGTGGTCATATGGTACCTTGTATGGTAATAGTTTATAATTATCGGGTATTATCGCTCGACCCGTATTTTATTCCAAATTGACCACTTTCAACGAAACTCGTTTTCTTTAATCCGTGTACCCCCTTATTCTTCATAACACTGATTTATCGCTTGCTATAAATAGCGTAAGTACGTGAACGTCAAGATGATCTCATCCCGAGTCTACATCGATTAACTAAAAATGAAATTTTAACGTATAATACTTCAGGCTGCAACACTGCTGTAACTTAATATTGCAAAGCGTAACATCACCGTAATGTAATACTATTTGGGTAACATCACTGTAATATATTACTGCAGAGCATAATATCGACGTAATACTGCGGGGCATAACATTATTTCCCCTTTGAAACATACATCCTCGAATGATGACTGATGCACTTACCATTTTCATAACTTATATTTTCTGAATACTTTAGATCTTCCCTTGCCATTTAGGCGCCTGTTCTGTGAATAATTCCAAAGTCCATGTCATTTTCCCCTTAGGCCTCTTTCTCATATCACAACTTATAGTAGGAATCCTTCCAATCTTGTAACTGTTGCTACATTTCATCATCCAGCCTGTACAATTTTGACCCTGTAAGTATTCCCAATCTCTAGGCTTCATATGTAGAGCTTGATAAGATGTCCCTTTGGGTATATATGAGTATACTGAAGTTCTTCGCTTGGTACTTTGTTGAATTCAAGAATATTGTTATATCTAATCGCATAGGTCCTTTTAGCCATCCGTATGAATTTATTGCCATTACTCTTACTTTAATTTGTCGTTGTTGAGGTCTGCTACCAAATCCCATCTTACTCTCGTTGCTTATTCCATATGTATAAATTTATATCCTTTAATGGTCCCTCATCAATTCTCATCTTTAGAATGATAGTCTAATCTCATCTCATACTTTGTGACTTTTGTCTGTCTATTGTTGACTCACCTCAATATTGATCTACGATGTACCACCGATAAGTCAAAACTTCTTATGTAATACTTTTTCCCCTAGGGCTTATGTCACATCAAGGAATATTCGGGATGATTCCCATAATCGTATTTCATAGTGTCTCAATGTTATTAACCTTTTTGGGGGTATATATTTCCATATGTTATTCTGGATCGTTAAGCAAGACATCATATTGTCTCCAACTTTTCTCTACTCTATTAATTAGATCTCTCAGTACTTAGAAACTATAGGCTGAAAGACATGCCACCAATGATGCCGCTATCAATCCCGGTTATTGGATCTCCATGCCTATAGCCTTCTATTCGAAGTACGAACTATTCATGATCTTCTGCCTTTGAGTATCTCATAAGTTGTTCACCTTTACCTTACTTACCTTTAAATCTCGCATTGTATCTTCTATCTCTTTCCTGACCTCCCTTCCACCTAGGCATAATTCCCGTCCATAACTTGAAGCTCTATTATAATACTCGCATCTTTGGTACATACAAAATCAAGTGGGAGCTTCGTACTGTTTTCTTATGAGGCTGGTACTTCTTCTAACGGGCTTCCTTGTAGAGCCATTATAGATTATGTTTTTTATGTTATATCTCTTGAACAACTAATATTAAGAGTGATTCGGTCATATTCTGAAGCACAAATTCTATAATTTTTTTCTAGGTCTAATAATCAGAATCCTGATTTACTTGGCTGATGTAATTCTTTAGTTTCCCCTTCCATCTGATCATCATTTAAGTAGGCTTAAGCTATCTTTCGATAAGTGGCTCATGGTATCAATTATTACCTTAGACTTTCATGGGCGTTATGGAATATTCATGATACAATCTTCTAACAATTCAATCCTTTGTCTTTGCCCTGAGCCTAGTTCTTTCTTTTAACTTATACCAGAGTATTCTATGACTGTATGATTGCCCACACACATGCTGTCTGGATAATGCCCCAAAATCTTAAGTGTATCCATATAACGTACTAACTCTGGATCATTGATCGAACAACTCTTTCGTTACATCTTAGCTTTCTTTCAACATAAGCTATTACTTTTCTTGGTCTTTCTGCCCTTTATTGCGTCCATACTTAGCTTATCTTTGTACCCACACTTGTCAGAGTTTTTATACTACTCATATGATCTCAAATATTACTTTTAATTCTTACTTCCCGTTCATTATCCATGGCAAGTGCCATTTTTCTTTAGAATGCTTACAATTTTGTTGCGAGATTATTGTTACACGACCATTTCCCATTTAGACTGTTTAGCTTAGAGTGAAGCCTTATTTCTTATCTCCTCAGCTAGTCTTTCGTTGTAGTACTTAGGGAGAACCCTTGACTCTCGTAAAGATGTGAGCTTATTATGCACCTTTTCTATGTCCTTACTTGCCTATAATCATTCGTAGTTGCTTACTTCCATGCCCTTGTGCTTGTATGGTTGCTTCTGAACTGATATTTTGACTGCTTTCCCAATGGAACTTTCTTTTACCCCCGTAATACTCATACAGTACCCTTAACTACCCCGACTCTTGTTTGAATATATCTCAAGTATTATAATGATATTCTTTGAGGCTCAATTATCCATGTTCGGTTCAACTATGTTTATCTTACATGATCTTATGACTCGTCTGTAACCTCCTGTTTAGCCATAACTGGGATCTTCTTGACCAATTACTAACTAATCGTTGGTCGATTCTCCTATCAATATTCCTCGTAATCTTTCTTGGTTTATTTCCTCTGTCATAACATACGTCTCACACTGGCTCCTTATTTACTAATAACAGCTTGGGCAGGAACCTTTACTTCATCTCCTTGACGTTGTGCTTGCACAATATTCTTGAATTGTAGTGTATCTGTAAGATTTGTATAAGTGCATCTCATTCCTATTTTATTTATCGCATTCTTCCTTTACCATTCCATAGTTACTAGAACCACTTAATTCTGACTTAGTGTCGCATCACTCTATATTCTTCCCTTTAGGGGTGTACTAAGAGCTGAAGCCACGAGGATCTACATATAGATGTTTTACCTCTTCATATTTAGTGCCGTTTCTCAATATCAATGATTCTTACTCACCTTGAGGCAATCCTTTTGTACCAAGGATGACAAATTCCCTTACTCGCGAGGGTGACACTTAATGTATATAACTTTTCTAACATTGCTTGCTTTAGGAAAGCGTCTCCCTGAATGACCATTTTTTTAATTTCTCATGAATCTTCTTCTGTTGTCCGTCCTATTATTGCCGGAACACAATATGAAATTCTCATGATGCAGACTATTATCAAATCACTTAGGCCCTGATTCATATTTAGTTTATCTGATTCACCACTCCCTATTAATTCCTATTACTCTAGGGTCTAACTTTTCCTCTTAGTAATCTCGCTAGAGTTGCGAACTTATTTCTCGAAATGAGGATATGACTTTATGGCCTATATTGTTTCATTGTCTCAAGGCCTGTCTTTTGTCTTTCCCTTCACTTGCCTGTAAACTCTGTAATACGATCATCATTTTTGGACCTATCGTAATCATTCGTATATTATATCTTACTCATAATGCTTTATTGACTCTCTTCTTATCTCCGGCTAATTATCTATGTCTACTGCTTTAATTTAAAAACTCGAACAAAACATTCTTTTTCTTTTGGCTCCCCTTGCTCCATCCCTTGGCTCTTTCAATTGCCTAGCATTCTTTCTTTACTGGGGGCAGGAGCCACACTAAAGTAATATTTATTCTTTCAAGGCTTCCAGTGCTCATATCTAGATTTAATATTTTAGGGTGCACCATCAAGGTGTCTCACAAGGAGATCTATTAGTACACTTGCAATATCCTTTGGAAATGTCAACTAACATAAACAATCCATTCACCATTTTGGATTACATTAACCCAGCCGAATCCTACTATCCTGTCCTTCTCTTAAACCCATCCGTTAGCTCCCATGAGGCATGACTGAAATTAGGTGTGGCCAATTGTACGTACATCTATTACTGCCAAAGATAATTTAAAATGCTTATATCTCCCTTCCTGAATGTTAAATATTGATAATCTTTTTTAGTTGGATACGTTGTAACCTTCTTCACCTAGCTTCTTTTACTTGTTGCGACTTTTGTCTAACTTTCGATTCCGTTATTCCTTTTTATCGTAAGAGTAGATAAGTATTCTTTCCTAAAAGCTCCTTATCAAGAGTCATGCACCCTTTAGTACACGCATGATCTGCTGAAGACCTCACTTTTACTTATCATAAGCAAGATGCAACATCGAATCAACACTTCCACAGCTATATCTCTTATCGATCATCTTTCTGAACGTAGGCATCGTCTTATTACGAATAAAATAGAAGTTCGGAACACGATCTAGAGTAGGAAGAAAAAGTGACAGTCCTAAATACCCTATTGCCTCCTGCTTATAAGTGTGGTGCATGACACACCCATAAATAAGGCTCTACTAGGCACTGCTTGTAGACTCCCAAGGACAGAACTACTCTAATACTACTCTATCACGACCCAAACCGATGGGTCGTGATGGGTACCCGGTACCTTACTCAACCGAGTATCAACGTAACATATCTTTCTTATCGCATCATCATATACATGTGAAATACGGGTCTAATAGGCCAACATAATTATTTATAAACTCAAACATATGCCGACAAGGCCGTACAATCTGTCACGTACATGACATATGTCTACAAGCCTTTAAGAGTATATAAATATCATAAAGGTCGAGACAGAGTCCCGCCAAACTAAACAATACACGTCTAAATTATATTATCCAAACAAGAAACTCCAAAACGAATGGAGCGCACCAACATCTTCCACTAAGCTGATAGCCTACTTGGAGGACTCTGGACCTGTATATCAGAACCTGCGGGCATGAAACGCAGCATCCCCAGGCAAATGGGACATTAGTACAAAATAATGTACCGAGTATGTAAGGTAATATACTGAAGCTGAAACTGAACTGATAATATAATAACTGAAAACAACTGGGAGTCAAAGAAAATCTGAAGATATGCTCATCTACTGATACTGACTCAACTCTCTCAATATAGTGAGTAAAATAGTTGTCCGGCCCTACAAGACTCGATATATATAACTGCTCTGTCATAGTAGGCTCGCTCATAGGCGCTCGGTCATACTAGGCTCTAAATCTTGACCAACTGGGCTCGCTCATAGGCACTGGCCACCGTAGGCTCGGTGTATATCTTACCATCTGATCAGAGGTTGCCAATAAGGGCCTGCCCATTTGATTAAATCTCGATGATAATGAAAACACCGTAATACTATATATATAAACTCTCTGCTCTCTTGACTAGATGAGGGAATACTCAAATAATTATGAAATCCCGGTAAAAGGGAATATTGTAACTTACAAAACAAGAAAAATATACGTAAATTCCGAGATATATATTTTTCTTTATGCCTTGTTATGAAACTTGTATAACGACAAGATCATGCCAAAATGAAGAAAGGACTTAGCCTTAACATACCTGGAGTAGAAAAATCCGTATGACTGCACATATTATCATTTGGCAATTGAATTCAAGAACCAATTCGCGTTAGGCAAGTAAACACTACACCAAGAATACCATAACTCCTTTGAAACTAATATCTAAGGAGGTTTGCACTTGTATCCACTGTTCTTCAGGCTTGGGTAAAACATAATCCTTTCCCATAACAACCACTTGATCACCATTAACAGCTTTGTAATAGCATGAATTTGAAATTGTTGCACGTAGAATAAAGGAAGTAGTGGGCAAAACCTTCTTGTTTTCTTTATGAAATTTAGTTTCTGAATTTCCAATATTTAAGAAAGGAATCCTTAACGTTACTTTTTAAGGAATCTTTAAGAAATGAATTTCCAAATGAACGTTACTTGTTTTCTCATTTAGTAAGACTAATGTTACTTTAAGTCTTGGTGGCTTTGCCACATGGCATAACAAGTCCTTATATTGCCACATGGCATGATGACTAATGAGTCTGTTTTGTCATTGTGGCTTTTTACCTATTTTAGTTGGGTATATTTTATAAAATTTTATCCACTTATTAGTTAATTGGGTAATGTCCTATTACCCAGTATTCAATCAATTACCCTCCTATCTAAACGTATTGGTAGATTTGCCTTAAAATAGAACTGATTTCACTCTAAGTCCTGACAACCATCTGTAAGATCTCGAGACTTACTAGACAAAATTCGAACAAAAATAAAAACTTTGGATATTTATCTTAGAAGGATATGAACTACCTATAGATACTTCATATATACTTTATATATTATACCACCATGGTCACATGGTACCTTGCATGGTACTAGTTTATAATTATCGGGTATTATCACTCGACCCGTATTTTATTTCAAACTGATCACTTTCAACAAAACTCATTTTCTTTAATCAGTGTACCCCCTTATTCTTCATAACACTTATTTATAGCTTCCTATAAATAGCTTAAGTACGATAACGGCAAGATGATCTTATCCCGAGTCTACATCGCTTAACTGAAAAGGAAATTTTAATGTACAATACATGAGGGTACAACACTATCGTAACTTAATATTGCAAAGCGTAACATCACCGTAATGTAATACTGTTGGGGGTAACATCATCATAATAATTACTGCAGAGCATAACATCGACGTAATACTGCGAAGCGTAGCAGTTCCATCTATCCACCGATTTTCTAATTCTTGATTGTGCAGTCGACAAAGATATCCCTATCATCTTAGGGAGACCATTCCTTGCCACATGAAGAGCACTAATGGATTCCTAATAAAATGAGATCAAGTTCCGTGTGAATGATGAAAATGTTACATTCCAGGTAACCAAGGGTATGAAACTACCACATGCATATGAAAGCATCTCAGTGATTGATGTTGTTGATGAAGTGGAAGATGTAGTTGAAATGAAGATAGAAGAATAATGCCTCGATGAGGCATTGACTGCTATTTTGGTAAACTTCGATGTTGAAGATTTGGAGGAGTATATGGAATCAGTCAATGCATTGGAAGGGCTTGGGTCCAACAACTATGCTCTGAAGAAGCTCTCTCTCAACTTGGAGAATAGAGCCACTCCTCCCGTAATGCCTTCAATCATTGAGCCACCACAACTAGAGCTCAAACCACTTCCACCGCACTTGAGGTATAAATTTCTTTGATCAAATGATAATTTACTGGTAATCGTCTCTTCTTTGTTGAATGATGCGTAGGTAGAGCAATTGTTGAATGTCTTGAGGGAGCATAGGCAAGCTATTAGATGGACAATTGCGGATATCCGGGGATTCCCGCTGGAATTTCAGAACACAAGATGCAATTAGAGAATGAGAGTAAACCAAGTGCGGAGCATCAACGAAGGTTGAGCCCTTTCATGCAAGAAGTAGTAAATAAAGAAATCATCATGTAGTTGGATGCCGGGGTAGTCTACCCAATTGCCGATAGTTCTTAGGTAAGTCCGGTGCAATGTGTGCTAAAAAAGGGAGGCATGAAAGTGATTGAAAATGATAAAAATGAGCTTATCCCAACAAGAACGGTGACCGGATGGAGGGTTTGTCTGGATTACCGAAAGCTAAACAGTGCTACGTGCAAGGACCATTTCTCTATGCCTTTTATTTATCAAATACCTGATCGGCTAGCGGGGAGGTCATTCTACTGCTTCTTGGATGGATACTCCAGCTACAACCAAATCAACATTGTATTGGAAGATCAGGAAAAAACATTAACTTGTCCATATAGGACGTTTGCATTTAGCCGGATGCCATTTAGGTTATGCAATGCTCCGACCACTTTCCAAAGGTGTATGATGTCAATATTCTCCGATATGGTGGATGATTTCTTAGAGGTATTCATGGACGATTTCTTGGTTGTGGGTGATTCTTTGGAGCATTTTCTAGACAACCTTAGACAAGTGCTTAAGAGATGGGAAGAAACGAACCTTGTGCTAAATTGTAAAAAATGCCACTTCATGGTGGACGAGGGCATTCTTTTGGGCCACAAAGTTTCCAAACATGACATAGAAGATGACCGGGAAAAGATCGAGATTATTTCCAAGCTTCCTCCACCTACTTCAGTTAAAGATGTCCGATGTTTCTTGGGGCACGCCGGATTCTATAGTCACTTCATCAAGAATTTTTCTAAAATTGCAAGTCCCATGTGCAAACTCCCTGAGAAAGATGCAAAATTTGTATTTGACGAGAAGTGACTCAACGCCTTTGAGGAATAGAAACAAAAGCTCACCACGACACCTATTATTGTCACACCTGATCTCTTCCATTCGAACTCATGTGTGATGCCAGTGGTATAGCTATTGGTGCAGTGCTTGGCCAACATCATAAAAAGGTTCTCCACTCGATCTATTATACAATCAAGACACTCAATGGCGCGCAAATTAAATATTTAGTGACTGAGAAAGAACTTCTTGCCATTGTCTGTGCCTTTGATAAATTATTTTTCTTATTTGTTGGGATCCAAGGTGATAGTGTGCACAGACAATACTGCTATTTGCTATCTTATGGCCAATAAGTATCCAAAATCTAGGTTGATTCGGTGGGTCCTATTATTGCAAGAATTTGACTTCGAAGTCAAAGATAAAAAAAGGATGGAAAATCAAGTGGCGGACCACTTATCAAGGCTTGAAGAGGCAGGGGGACCAAATAAAGATCTTGAAATTAACGATGCTTTCCCAGATGAACACATATTGGTATTATCTAACACTTTTGCTCCTTGGTATGCCGACATCGCTAACTTCTTGGTTAGTGACCTTGTTCCCGAAGGTTTGGAAGCTTATCAAAAGAAAAAGTTTTTGAGAGATTGTCGGCAATACTATTGGGAAGAACCATTCTTGTTCCGTATTTATGCTGATAACATCATCAGAAGGTGTGTTGCAGAAAAGGAGATTACACCAGTTCTAAAGGCATACCACGACTCACCGATCGGGGGTCACCATTGGGGAAATTTAACGGCGACAAAGGTGCTTGAATGCGGTTATTATTGGCCGTCGATTTATTATGATGCCAATCAAATGGTCAAGGCTTACGACCAATGTCAAAGGCAAGGATCAATCTCCAAGAGGCATGAAATGCCATTGCATTTTGTAATGGAGATCGAGATCTTTGATGTGTGGGAATTGATTTTATGGGCCCCTTTGTAAGCTCATGTGGTATGAAATATATCTTGGTAGCTGTGGACTATGTGTCCAAATGGGTTGAAGCAATTGCCTTACCAAAAAATGAGGCAAGGAGTGTGACTACATTCTTAAAAAAAACATATTCATGCAGTTTGGCACTCCTAGAGCCATTCTTTGTGATTGTGGGTCTCAGTTCTGTAACAAGGCTTTCACAGTTCCACTAGAGAAATATGGCGTAAAGCATTAGGTGGCCACATGTTATAATCCTCAATCAAGTGACCATATGGAATTTTCCAACCGGGAGATAAAGACTATTCTAGCAAAGACCGTTAATGCAAACATGACCGACTGGTCAAGAAAGCTAGATGACGCATTGTAGGCATACCGCATGAGGTACGAAACCCCTATTGGCACTTCTCCTTATCGGTTATTCTTTGTCAAGGCATGTCATCCAGCCGTAGAACTGGAGCACAAAGCCATGCGAACTTTAAAAAGGTTGAACTTGGACTGGGCTGAAGTGGCAAATTTCAGGTTAACACAACTCAATAATATGGAGGAATTCTATTTCCATGCTTAGGAAAGTGCAGCTATGTACAAAGAAAGGATAAAGTACGTCCCCTACAAAAAGATTTTGAAAAGGGAGTTCAAGTCGGGTTACTTGGTTTTGCTCTTCAACCCAAGGATCAAATTGTTTCCGGGCAAGCTTAAATCGAATTTGTCTGGCCCGTTCAAGGTGGTAGATGTATCCCCTTTTGGAACTATGGAATTAGAATTGGAAGATGGGCTCCGAACCTTTAAAGTAAATGGCCAGCGAGTCAAGCACTACTTGGGCATAGATGGAGAAAAACACTTGGTGGAACAGTTGGCTCTCAAAGACGATCCATGCCCGACCAATGAGTGAACCCAAAGAAAGGCCACCTTCGTCGTGCCGCGACGTTAAATCAAGCGCTTCATAGGAGGAAATCCATATGTGGAAACATTCTTTTTGTCCTTACATTTTAACTTTTGTTAGATAGATTTAATTGAAAAATTTAAAGTGTGTGTTAGAGTGCAGGTGATTCGAAAGATCATAATACAAGTAAAATTGTGAGTGAAAGGGAAGAAAGGTCACCGTGGGAAGTCTGCTGCACATATACGGTCACATTTTGACTATGCGGACCGCATAGTGGTCGTAGAACTGGGTAGTTTGTTAATCAAATGTTGATGGTCAAAATGCAGCGAGAACATGCACTTTGCGGACCGCATATCAGTTATGCAATTGCACAAGTGCACTGCATTGTGTAGATGAGCAACTTGAGTTTAAACCACCGCATAACACTCATGCGGTCGCATAAGGTCTTATGTGGTGAATTATGCACCGCAGTTTCACAGGCAAGTATCTCTACCCCTTTGTACATCAAAACATACCAGCACTCAGACACACTCACGTCCTTCTTAAACAAAAAAAAGGAACGAAACAAAAAGAAAAAGGAGAAAGGAAAACAGCTAGTTGAAATAGAAAGAGTAATGTTTATCGTGAAAATAGTATCAACAATTAAATTTATTAAATGGGACTCAAAAAATACGTGATCTATTTCCAAGCTAATTTGTTAGAGTAGACGATGCTAATATTATGAGTTTTAGGGATGGGGCAAAAGATAAATGAGGTAACGAGCGAACCAAAGGGTCTGCTACCCAGGCATAGGCTCAGTCAGATGGTACTTCGAGGTCAATTTCGGGTAGTCGGGGTTATTCGGGCATAATCTAACAGCTAGAAATATAATCAAATGGAGCTATTTATAACCGAAATTGCATTTGTACGATAGAGAACATATATAAAATGAAGAACACATTTATAGGCAAAGTATATCGAGATATCCTTAGTATCAGTTATAACCAATGAGTCTTAGTGAGAAAAGAGAGAGAGAGATATTATTGCACTTTGTAGAATTGTGGGATCAACAACAGTCCCTTACAAGGTAGGGCGAGTCCCCTTTATATAGGAGAGGAGACTTAGCAATGAATACATGCATACCTAATATACGAAATATGGAGATGTGATGGCTTGACTTGACATCCCAGTAGAGGCTAGGGATAGCCCGTTTTGTCAAATTCAACTGTGTGCCTTGGGGGCTTCCTTTCTTTATCCCGATCTTAGCCTCAAATCAGGTCTTAATAGACCCCAAAAAAGAGGACTAAGTTGTGACTTCATATCCTCGGGGTCTCGAGATATCTATTTGAGGTGGCTTCATGTCCTCAAGGTCTCGAGATACCTCCCCCAAGATGGCTTGATGGCGGGAAATTGGGCCCTCTGCTTTCACCGCGTACAGATAGTCTCCGCATTTCTTAGAATGAAGCGATGGGAAATGATACTAAATTGTCATCTCGAGGTTATCATTTCTATGACGTCAGTAGTCTAAGATCATTAAATGCCACTTCTGAGAGGACTGCGCAGGGCTGCCATCAGATGCAGAAATCGAGGCACTATGAGCTTCTACAGGTTTGTCTTTTCCCCTAGAGGTTACTATAAATGTACCAGTCGTTCAAGCCTTTCTATCTCTACCATTTTTACCATCCCGCAAATTGAAACTCCGCTATTTTGACATCCAACCCTTTTTGCAAAAGGATTTTTACAATTCTTCATGGCTAGAACTTCTAAGACGGTATCTCATCGGAATGACACCGGGTCATCTTCTCGGCTACTCGAGCAGGACAACAGGTCGAATCCTTCTTTAAAATAATAGATTCCTCCATACATTGATACGTCGAAGGATTTTGACTTTGAGACTCCCTTATCTACACCGGGTCGGTTCGAGCATGTTTCTCAGTATGTCAGCATCATGAACGATATTGATTGCATTAGGAAATATTATCGGTGGAGCGAGGCAGTAAAGGTGGAAATTCCTGGCCCTGACGACAGCATCACCGAATTCAACAATGGTTTTCCCCACGTATACACTTACCCATTTACCCTAGCCCTAATAAATCCGTAGAAGCTCATTCATTGGGGGTTGATCTGGTTATCCTTGACTTCTGCGCCAATACCAAGTGACTCTAATACAGATCTATCCATCCTTTTAGAGGATAGTGTTGATGCTTAGGCACTTTACTGAAGGGGTTGCAGACGAGGTTTTTATCCTTAACAATTTAATTAGATTGTATCGCCTTTGGCTGTATTAGGTCAAGCATCACCATCGGTCCAACAAAACTTTTTTTACGAGCGTCGTTAAGGGGAAATACCGAGGGTGGATGAGCAGGTTCGTCAGAGTGAGAACCTCAGACATCATCCCGGCTTGGAGGATGCCCTTTCCGGAGTAGTGGAACGCTCATCATAAGTGAATTTCCCCTCTAACCACTTCTTAACTCCCCTTTCTTTTGTCATAACGGCTTCTTTGTGCTTTCTACACCCATTGCCTGGTTTCCGGAGGTGATCCTAGATTTGTTAGGATGGATAAGTCATTTAGATAGAAGGTTCCCGTACTGTACTTGGTCTTGGACTGTCCTGGCTAAGGGCCGTGGGGTGGCCAAGAATCACAGTGAGGTCCGTCGTCACTTGTGCTTATTATTTTTTTGTTTCTTTCTAATCCCTTAGGGGAATCGTATAATGATTTTTGCGTTGTGCGAAAATATGCAGATAAGGCCATCCCTCGGCAGCGAAGTAGAGGCTCTGGAGCCCGATACAAGCAGAAAAAGGAAAGGCAGGGCAGCCTTCGCCCATTTCGATAGGACTGCTACTCTTACTTCTGGGTCAAACCCTGATGTTGAAGGGGAGGACGATAAGGGGAGACAGTTGAGGAGGAGAGAAAAGTCCAGCATGATGGATTTACAGGCACCGCGATCGGAGGTTGTTGAGTCTGGCACGACTGGTTTTGATCCAGCCGATGGGCAAAGGACCCTTGAAGAGAATGCTGATGCAGCCTCGACTCGTGTGATTAGATCCAGCACAACCCTCGAGAGGAGAACTGTAGGAGCCGATATTGAAAGACTGGAGCTCGGGGCCATTCTGGAAAACAAGTCACTTTTTGGAGAAATTGGTGATTTTAAGGATCTGATCTCGAATTATCCTATCTGCTCCGGGGAGCTAAGAGATGCCGAATGGGTGGTCGGTGCCAAAGCCTGGACTTCTCCCAAAGGGGGGAATTTCATTGCCGATATTTTCAATGGTGTAATCGACAGGGTCGATCTCGATATCTGTGGTGCTGTTAGAGTGGCAGAGAAGTCTCAGCAGTAGGTGATAGTCTTCCCTCGCATGTTTTCTTTATATTCCCGAGTATTTTTCTCGGCGCTTGGTTTACCTTTCCTCATTATGTCGCAGTGTAAGGAGATGTACGATCATGCCATCCTTCGACTCCAGGGGGAGCTTTCTTGCCGCGAGAAGGAGTGTGGCAATCTTGCTTTAAAACTTTGGGACTTAGAGGCATGTGGTTCCCAGGGGGATATAGAGTTGGGGGAGCTTCGAGGCGTTCTAGAGGTCGCGCTCTAGGAGAAAACTACTTCTGCTGCACAGGTATTCTGCCTCGTTCATACTCGTCCCTTTATATATTCATCAGCCTGTACTTCCTCATAGGTTGAATAGAGTAGCTCGCAAATTTTTTGGCTGGAGACGTAGATTTTCGAGCTGGAAAAGCGCAATAAGGTTATGGCCGGAGAATTGGCGACATCTCGATACCTTCTTACAGATACTCGTAAGGAGAATGTTGCCTTTGCTGCTGCCAAATCTGAGGCCAAAAAAGATGTTATGCTTACAAGGAGGATGCGACCACGGTGCATATGATGGTTCGTGACATGTCTGTGGCAGCCGACCAGAGACTATCTCGAGCCGTCAAGTATGCTGAAGTGATGGCCAAGAGGGTATCCTGGAACAACTCAAGACTAGAGGCTTTGAGCTGTCTGCCGACTTGGAGGAGGCTCACGTGGCAAAAAGAAAGCTGGTGCTCTTGAACACTCCCGATAGGGGGGAAGATGATAGCAGCGAGGAGTAGTCTCCTGGCCTTTTGTGTATCCCCTTTTGCTTTATGTGTTCCCTTTTTGGGAAGCAAACAGTGTACAAACATTTTTATCTTCTTGTTGATCTCTATATAAGGTCCGTTCCTCTTCTTGCTCCCTTATCTTTGTGTTTCGATATCGGCCCTTCGGGGCTCTGAGGCTAGCCAAATCCTAAAGCGAATTCGATAATTCCTCCGGATCCAATTTTGTGACGTTAGGGATCTCCTGAGGCTCTTCGATCTTACTAGTCATACGGGCGCATGGCATGATTCTTCTAGTGCACCCCCAAGGAGAAGGCGATGTTAATGTGGCCAGGATTTATTGGCCCCTGTGGACAACCGAGTGGCTGTCAGTCAACCTTTATATATTTTCTCATCAGCCCTTCAAACAGTGATTTTGCAAATTTTGATAAGCCTATCTTTTCTGCAGAGCTTTTCGCTTTGCGCGAGTTCTTCCGCTTTCAGCCGCCTCAGGGAGTTTTTGCCAAGATCCTCATCTTTTTTGCCTTTGTTCTGCAGTAGCCATGGCCGCTTCCTTGAATGTTGATCCTCAAATGAAAAAGGGGCTCTGCTGCGCCCCGCCTTTGGCAATGGATCATTCCCGGCATTGGGGGAACAAGATCCGGGTCGCCTTGTCCCGGGGAAAGTCTCCACATCGGGGAAAACCCCCAATGTTCTGGGTCATTGAGGGCATGTGTTGAAGATCACTTCATCAGCAAGGGAGGAAAACCTTGAGATTATTAGGAAGGAGTGGGGATGAGGGCAGGGCATGATCTTGCAAGCTCCCTCACCCAAGTGGAACATAACGACATATGCCGAGGGGTTCTTGAGTGTGTATGTCCACGCTTTCGCGTCGGGTCCCCCAGATCTAGTCGTGCTTGAATTCTACGGGAGGTATCAAGTAATGTTGGGTAAAGTTCATCCCTTTCTTTGGAGAATAGTGCGCTCGATAAGATATTTTGCAGACCAGGCCGGGATAGAATTCACCCTTAGCCATCTTGTGAGGCTGTATCGGCCATTGTGTTATTGCGGCCAGATTTCTCTCTAGCGTAGATTCACTAGAGTTCTTGGGATTGGCAGTGAGCGGGATGATGACTGGGGATAAATGAATTGATTCGTGCACATCCGGACAGACAATGTTATACCCAAAGAATTTTTTCCGTTTCCTGAGAGATGGAACCTCACGCGTAAGTGCTTTGTTGGAATAGTTATTTTTTGTAACTCAGCATGGGGTTGTCCCTGTAATGGCTTATTTCCGCTCTTTGTTCATAGTAATTAGCTGGTTGCCCATCGAGATCCTGGACTTAGCTGAATGGTCCGGTAAAGTAGCAGCTTGCTCAATTTGCAACAAGTATCGATGACGAGATCTATCAAAGGGTATATGGGAAGTGAAGCACCACAGTAGGTGTTCGGCACCTAGGATTTTTAAGGAGCGGCTTCCTTCTTGCTGGCTTAGTTGATTCACATACTGTAGGTGCTAGGAATCTCTTCGAGGTGAGGCCAAATTCTAGAAAAAAGGTCGTTGACCCAGGAGCTAGAGAGCGTCAAAAAAAGGAAAGATGTCCCAGAGCACGAGGAGGCCTATGATGGGGCAACCATTTCGTGGCGGCTAAGGGGAAATGATGCAATTGATCCGTAGTTTCTCGAGTTGGGGTATCGTCGGACGTTGCTTCGGCCTTCGGCAAGGCTCATCGTTTCGGCCTGAGGGTGAGTTTCGGTAGTTGTAAGGATGTTTCGTTCTTACATTCTTCCTTTTTTTCGTCGACCTGACTTTATTCCTCAGGCTCAAAGCCGAACTGCTTCATTGTGAGGCTCCACTGTGGGATGTGCGAGACAGGGAGAAATCCTTAAGACATCTTTGTATTGGAAAGGAAAGAGAACTTGTATCTTTATGTCATGAGGTTGACTGGAGTCGAATCCGGGAGGCCCTTTTGGAGAAACAGGTATCCTGCATTTTATATTGAATTGCATTCCCTTTTTACAGTCTTGACGTGTTGTTGTTTCAGTTGGAGGGCAGGGCGAGTGAGCTGGAACAACTTTGGCAAAAAGTTGGAAAATCCAAACATAAATTTATCGAGCTACAGGCGCGCGTAAATATCCATTCCAAGCCAAAAAAGAGATCTCAAGCTGGGGTTTAGGTCCATGAGGCACAAATATAGGCTGCTCGTGCTAATGACTCTGCCCGGGCGAAGATGATCATGAAACTGTCATCCAAACTTATGAGGGAAAAAATTGAGGTGGTGAATGCTCGAGACAAGGTGGTGATGAATGATACCAGGCCGGGGTAGAAAATGGTGGCTTACTTGAGAGGTGCCATTGTCGCTAAAGTTGAGTTGCAGAAGATCCTCCACCGTGCTGAAAATAGCAGAGAGTACGCGAGGTGCATATCTTGGAGGGAAATATTTGAGGAGATTCACGCAAGGGGCTTTGATCTTTCGAGGGAAATCGAGCAAGCCAAAGGAGTGGAGCACAATTCCAAGTTCCTGTTATCCGATGCTAAGGACGATTAGGGGAAGACGCTGGGCCATGATAGCCAGAAAAAGTAGAATGATCGCCTTCTGCATCCTTTTTATATTTGTATGGTTTTCAATATTCTGCGCATGCTGGGGCTGCACCTTGTCCTCAATACATAGCAATAAGAGGAGGAAACCCTCGACTTATATTCTTTGCATTTCTATTTGTTGGAATTTCAGTCGGGTCGATTTGATCCCGGACTTCCCCTGAGGCTTGTATGCTTTGTTTGTTGTCGGGTTCAGTCTCTGAGTTGAGAACCGACTCGAGCTCAATTGACCCTCGAGATTGGTGCTCGTCTGGGTTGGTGGTGTCAGCTTTTATTTCTCACCTTTGGGCGTTTGGTCGTTTTAGTTGTTTTAGGGTCCAATTTCTGAGTCACATTGCGATTCAAGCTTTAATTGACCCATAAGCTATCATTTTTGGCTGGCGACATGGGCTCTTACATGTTTTGGTCATAGAGACATTTTTATATGTGGCCTGTAGGATTGTTTAGTTACCTATTTTTGATCCGGTCTCCGAATCGAGCTACGGTTTGAGCTCACTTTAATCATCAAGTTGTCAATTTTGCTGGCAAAAATGGCTTTTATGCTTTTTGGGCATATAGATATATGTGGGCCATAGACTTGCTTAGTTGGCAACAATGGTTTTTACGCTGTTTTTTCTTGTGGAACTTTTTGTAGGCTTTGTTTTTCGCTCGTTAAGGTCTTTTTGAAATATTTTTGCCTGAACCGTCATCGGTTCAAGAAGAACCTCAATTTCAAGTCATAATCAACAATATATTGAGCACCTCGGAAGGTTTATAGCCTGTTGTTTGCCTGTTGAGGAAAGCCTGTTTTAACTTGTTCTCTCCGAAAATATATTCGAAGTAGTGGCTTGCGATTTTTGTTTAGCGACGGTCAGGTATCCCCGAGTCGCGTTATTTTTGCTATATCATCCGTTTTGACTGTAGTCATGTGCGTTCGAACGTAGTCGTATTTTATCCTGAGTGATAGTTTAGTAGTTTACATCGAAGGTATGCCCTTTCGAGATTCTTACAAATATGACGTATAGCCTAAATTTCGAGATTTTCATGCCTGTTGAGGTCTAACAGTTTCTCATGCCTATTGAGGTCTTACATTTTTTTTGGTGATGTAGTATGGAGATTGTCGTCAGTCTCCGAGTCATCAAGTTGTTTAAGCACGAAGACCGTTTCTTGTGAACTCGGAGCTGTGTTTTCGGAGCTTTATGAGCCCTCGTCGAACCGTTAACGCTAAGTCTCCGAGTATCTCAGAATATTTTTTATGGAGAGTCCCCAGCTGGGGATGAATTTGAGATTCCCTTTTCCAAAGTATGAAATTCCAATAAATATTCTTTATTGCTTGGCGTAGATATATGATGTTTTAATACATGCTATATTGGTGTTTTGTGTCTGGCCCATGCATTTATTGCCTATTGGGGCTTCATTCGTCATTTTGCAGCATCTGACCGGTCGTAATGAGGATCCTGTAGGCTTTCTATGGCCTTCTAGGGAGGAATTCTGTCGTTGCCTCGTTAAAAACCCCTACCAGTAGAAAACCCGATACGGGATAAAAAAATTTGATCAAGGGAAAAAAGTGCCACGGTAGTTTTGAAGCCTCGGAATCTTCAAGTCGGGATATCATCCTGATTACCTTGGTTACTGCCATGCATAAAGGAAATAGTGATGCAGAAGATGGGGAGAGGGATAGGCACTTATACCTCGGTGACAGTGCATTCTTGACTTTGGCATTTACTTGGCGGCTGCCAAGTGGCTCTTTGTTTAAACGTGCTCGGGTGGACCGTTTAGAAGATCGTGGGGGCAATGTCCCGAGGTTCGTCTGTTTTGTTCCCCTTTGCCATTCCTTCTCCCCACGTTTAACTTTTAGCCCGGCTGTTGAGGAATTCCTGAAGGTGCCCGTCGTTGAGCAATCGGGCCACTTTCTCTCAGAGTTGCGTGCAATCTTCAGTTTGGTGCCCGCGTGAGTGGTAAAACTTGCAAACTAGGTCGTAGCTCATGTGGGATGTGTCTGAATGCAAAGGCCGGGTCCATCTAGCATCTCTGATCCTGCTAATGGCGAATACGATGTCTGGCACATCGACGCTGAAGTGGTACTCCCATAAGTGGGGCGTGTTTGTTAGCGATATGTTGCGATCGATCCTGGCTCTGTTGATGAATCCTCAAGGATCCTGTCCTCGATCTATCCTTCAATCATTGCGAGGTAGGTTGAATTCGGGACGTCCCTTCTATCTTTGAGGTACGGCAGCTACCTTTCTTTGTTTGGTCTTACTTCTCTCACCGGGAGCCTGTTCGGGTATACTAAGCCCGAAGGGCCTCCCAGTTGGTCGTCCTTTGCCCTGATCTTTGACTGGTACCGGTTGTTGACGTTCGACCAAGTCGCGGCCGGGTATTCGATCAGGTTCTACTTTAGCTTCTTTGAGTCCACCGAGCTTTGTTCGTTTAGGCCTTGGGTGAAGGCCTGTACGGCCCAGTCGTCGAAGACGGGTGGTAGTTCAATTTGTTGCATTTTGAAGCGGGACATGAATTCCTGGGGAATCTCATTCTCTCTTTGCTTGATTTTGAAAACGTCGGATTTCTTTGTTGCTACTTTGATGGATCCCGCGTGCGCCTTTACGAAGGAATCTACTAGTATGGTGAATGAATCTATGGAGTCAGGAGCCATGTTGTGATACCATATCATGGCCCCCTTCGAAAGTGTTTCCCCAAATTTTTTTCAGCAACACGGACTCGATTTTATCATTTTTTAAATCGTTGCCTTTTACAGTACAGGTATAAGTGGTGACATGCTCGTTGGTATCGGTGGTGTCGTTGTATTTGGGGAGTTCCGGCATTCTGAATTTTTTGGGGAATGGGTTTCGGGGCTGCTTACTTAGGTAATGGCCTCTGTATAAATTTCCTCGAATCTAGACCTTTTAGGATCGGAGGTGCTCCTGGGATATCGTCTACTCGAGATTTTTAGGGCTCGACATTTTTATCGTAGGGTGAAATCATTTTTTCACCCGATTCGATCCTTTTGGTAATGTCCTCCACCATCTTCAGTATGGTGGGGTTAGCCTTTGACCCATTATCATTTTATCTTCCGTGTATTTGTTTGACGAGGAGAGCTATCTCCGGCGCTGGTGTGCTGGGAGTTCTCAGATGGCTTTGCAACTGAGCAATGGCTAGCTGTTGTGCCTGCAACATTTCAAAAATAACATGAAGACTAACTTCCTGTTCTTCCCTGGCCGGGGTTTTTTGAACTTCCTTTCGGTCACTGTGTAGCACGCTTCTGTCGGCGTGAGAAATCTCTTTGAATAGTTATGCGTCATGTTGGTCAACTTCCGCTAGTATCGGTCCTTGTGTGTTGTTTGGATCCTGTAGTGGTGCTTCGGTTACTAGGATAGCTACAACATTTTCCCCATGATCTGCAAGGCGGTCGTTCTCAGGTCAGTTCACCGAGCCAGACATTTTTACCTGAAGTCAAAGGATCTTTGGCAAGAAAAAGCGTAAAAGATGATATGCGTTTATGTAATGAAACTAGCAAGAAAATAATCACTATTATTTTTAGCCCCATGGTGGATGCCAAACTGTTTACTGTGAAAATGGTAACAACAATTAAATTTATTAAATGGGACTCTAAAAATATGTGATCCATTCCCAAGCTAATTTTTTAGAGCAGACAATGCTAATATTATGAGTTTTAACGATGGGGTAAAAGATAAACGAGGTAATTAGAGAACCAAAGGGTTTGCTACCCTGGCGCAGGCTCAGTCGGATAGTACTTCAAGGTTGAGCTTGGGGTCGAGCTCGGGTTGTCGGGGATATTCGGGCGTAATCTACTAGCTGGAAATATAATAAAATGGAGCTATTTATAACCTAAATTGAGTTTGTACGATAGAGAACACATATAAAATAAAGAAAATGTTTAGAGGCAAAGGATATCAAGGTATCCTTAGTATCAGTGATAACCAATGAGTTTTAGTGAGAAAAGAGAGAGAGAGAGAGAGAGATTATTGCACTTTGTAGAATTGTAGGAGCAACAACACTTCATTACAAAGTAGGGCGAGTCCCCTTTATATAGGAGAGGAGACTTAGTAACAAATACATGTATATCTAATATATAAAATATGGAGATGTGACAACTTGACTTGACATCCCAGTAGAGGCTAGGGATAAGCCAGTCCTGTCAGATTCAACCACGTGCCTTGGGGGCTTCCTTTCTTTGTCCCAATCTTAGCCTTGAATCAGGTCTTGATAGACCCCGGAAAAGAGGACTACATTATGACTTCATATCCTCGGGGTCTTGAGATATCTATCCAAGGTGGCGTCATGTCCTCAGGTTCTCGAGGTACCTCCTTCGATATGGCTTGATAGCGGGAAATCGGGACCTCCAATTTCACCGCATACAAGTAAACAACGGTCCCAATTGTTGGATTCATCTCCTAAGTGTTTCTCAATCATCCATTCCTGGTATGTTCTCCCTTCTCTATTTCATCCCTATTAATCTTTAGTTTTAATTTTATTGTTTGTTTTCTTGTTTTATTAGTTTCCTTTAGTGTTTATTCTTTCTTTGTCGTCATTATTTGGGTATTTGCTCGTAATTGGGGGGGGGGGGCTGGGGGGCTTCTTGGATAATTAGTTAGGCCTGCGGTGCTGGGTAGTAAAATTAGGGTCACCATTGTAGAGGGTGGAGTTAAAACCTTGAGGAAGAAGACTTTTGCAGACCGCATAGTCGATTGCAGTCCGCATCATTGCCGCATAAGAAACCATAGGTGACTTGAAGAAGATTACAAATTGCAGAGGCTTTGCGATCGCATAAGGAATATGTGGACCGCAAAGCCACCACGTACTTCAACAGTTTCTGGCCTATTGTAATATGTTGTTTGCGGCTGATATGCGATCACAAATCCATCTTTGCGGTGGGTTTTGCAATCGATATTGTGATGAAATTTCCAAGTGCCTAGGTTTGTGATGGTTATGCGAACCGCTTAATGGATATGCGATCACATAACCCATCACACAACTGTTTCCTTTCAGCAGACAAAAGTTTTGCGACAGGTTTGCTATCCGCATAGTGGTTATGCAACCACACAACCTATCGTATACTTGACATTCTTTGTAACTTTTTCTTCTGCTCTCTGCTGTGTCGTTCACACTTTATTTCTTTGCAGATATGGCTCCCAAGAAATGTAATTGTAAGACCCCGTGAAATCCCTACTCAAAAACCCGGATCCCATGGTGCCAAGTTAGGATCGTGTGTTAGAAATTAGTAAATATGCTTCGCGGTGCGGACCTTTTTGGATTGAATGATGCATTAAAAAGTCAAGAATAAGTTTCGAGAATAAACACGAGAAATGCAGTCTAGAATGCGGTGGAATAATTGAAATGCGGACCGCATACCTGCCGCAGAGTGAGGCAGAATGTTGGATAAAACTGAAGTCAGAAATGCGATCGAAATGCGATTGCATAATCGAAATGCGATCGTATAATCGAAATGCGGACCGCATACCTGCCGCAGAGTGAGGCAAAATGTTGGATAAAATTGAAGTCAAAAATGCGGTCGAAATGCGGTCGCATAATCAAAAATGCGTACCGCATAGTCGTCGTATATTTTCCTTTGAGTTTTGCGAAGGTCAGTTCTGCGGTGCACTTTGCGACCGCAGAACATGAATGCGGACCGCATTCTTACCGCAGACCAAGTCAGAATGTTTAGTTTTTTGGGATCATTCTGCGGTCCATTATGCGGACCGCATGTTAATTCTACGGTCGCAGATGCGACCGCATAGTTGACTCGGGGCTCCAATTTTCTAATTTTTAACCCGACTTCCATATCGATATAACCGGTGTTCTAGCTTATTTTGAACATTCATCTGAGCAATTCTAGAGAGAGGAAGAGGTTTCTTAGAAAGGGAAAGTCTCCCATCAGAATTATTTCATAAGATTGGGCCAAATCATTCAAGAAAATCAAGTGAAGGCTCCTGAATATTCATCCCAAGAGGTAAGGCTCCATCACCTCAGCTCATATTTGTATACTTAGCCATATGGGGTCATTAGGGAAGTAATTCATAGGTATGAGAATGAATCTCTTGCATGCATGCCACCATAGAGTATTGGAAAGTAGTAAAATTAAAAATGAGGCAATTGGGGGTATAAAATGATAGGAATTCCTCACAAAAAGGGGCCTAAGATCACAATGCACCTTTAGTGTTTGATGATATGCTCGAGCCAAGCTAGAACTTCAGTTTCGTCTCTAATTCTCAATTTTTAATTCGAAATTTCTTACTCAATAGAATGAAGCACTAAGAGTTCCGGAAATTTGAAAAGAGTAAGGAACAACCTTATTGAGGTATGTATGGCTAAAACCCCCTTTTATTAGAAATCGAGCTCCGTTGGTGCTTACGGACGTATGGTAAGAGCTGAATTGGATAGTGTATTGATTGTTATTATGAAATTAATTGATTTATATGTGCCTCAATGTGAACAACATGCCAATCTTGATAATTAGAGAATGATGAAAAGTATAATTGTTTGTTGAAATACTTGGGCTATAAGCCAACAATGAAACAAAGGATTATTCATGCTAGCTACACGCTCGCTTACCTGTGATTTAAACTTGAAATATCTTTGATATACGTGTCTATGATCACAACTTATAAACTAATATTGAAAATGGAAAATGATGTGATGATGGTGGCCATGAGTGCCTAGAAAATTTGTTATGGTATGTGTGTAATAAGGATTCAGAGGAGTTGACTAATGAGAATGGAGAAATGCCTAGGCAAGGCAACCTAGCCGATCGGGCCATGATCAGACACCATGCTGCACACATAGTGGAAATGTGCTGATATTGAATCCCGTATAAGGGAAATGAAATATTGATTGAAAGCAATGCCTCCAATGAGGTGACCTAGCTGGTCGGGTCATGACCGGACTCCGCTCGAGATGGCGGTGGTGATGAGAACAGTAGTGAACATGTGACAGAATCGCCCTAATCAGTGTTGTGGAAATTGTATGAAGCATTATATGAATTGTTTCTTTGATTTGTCGTATTAATTGCTTGTATATATTTGACAGTTCTTTCTAGTAAAATGGTGTTTAGTTATACATACCAGTACAATTCAAATGTACTGACGCCCCTTTTTGCTGGGGGCGCTACATTCGTATTATGATTGTAGGTTGATCCATAGCAGACAGTGCCGACCGTGTGTAGCGGAGCGTTCATCTACTCGAAGTCTCGGTGAGCCCCTTATTCTTCCATGGGGCTGCATGGTGTATCTTTAGTTATTACAGCTTTTCATTTTTTTTTGAGGTATAGCCGGGGCCTTGTTGCCGGCATAGTCATGCTTATCTGTTGTATCTTTAGAGGCTCCAAAGACACTAGTGTGGGTTATGTATGGTTTTTTTGGGGAGTCCCCTATATGTATATGTTGTAATCCTAAAACTTATGATCTTTTTAAGCCGTTACTCTAATAGAATCCATGAAGCTAGCTTATGAACTACTAATTTTTATGATATAAAATGAACCAGTAATGTGGTATACACCGTGTATTATCGTTCAAATTAACCAAAGGCATGAGTTCCGCATTCATATTGAGTTGGGGTAGAAAGCGTTCGGTAAGGCTTGCTCAGTCAGGTTCACTTGATTGAGCGCTGGTCGCGCCTTCCGAGGTTGGGGCATGACAAACTTGGTATCAGATCCTAAGATTTGAAAGTGTCCTAGGATGTCTTGGAGCCGTGTCTAGTAGAGTCCTTCTTATTGGTGTGAAGTCGACCACATCTATAAGTTGGAGGCTATTTGGGCATTTAGGAATAACACCCTTCTTTTATACTCTGGATCGTGCGGTGAAATTGTTTACTTCCTAATCGGTGTGTTGTTCAATCTTTCAGTAAATGGCACCTAAGAAGAAGGCAAGAATTGGCCAGGAAGCCAATGCCACCCCAGGAGTGGTTGATTAACCGATTGATGTTGCGGGTGAGGGTAGCCGCCCTACTATTACCCTGCCGGATCCTCCTGTTCCAGAACAAACTACCTCAGTCCCTACAACTGCAGAGGGTACCACTATACCTCCCGTTGATGCTCCTGTCCCACCTCCAGTCCAAGCTTCTGGTTCTAGCATTTCTGATGGGGATCTTAGGGGAGATATTCAAATGTTGGCTCAGTTGGTGGCCTATAAGGCCCAAAGGTCAAATATTGCACCCAATTAATCCAGCCAGCCAGGGGATTCTACTAGTTCCAGGGTAAACATGTTCCTTCAGTTAGACCCTCCGGTATTCACGGGTGCCAACTCCGAAGAAGACCCGCAGGACTTTATTGATGAGATGCACAAGAACCTCAGGGTGATGCGTGTGTCTGAGACAGAGGGAGTAGAGTTGGCTGCCTACCGTCTGAAAGGGGTGGCCTATTCATGGTTTGAGTTATGGGAGGACTTCCGAGAGAAGGGGTGCCCTCCGGAAAAGTGGAGTGAGTTTGCCGATGCTTTCATTGATCATTTCTTGCCCGCTGAGACAAGGGCAGCCTGGGCAGCAGAATTCGAAAATCTGAGGCAAGGTGACAGAAGTGTATTGGAGTACCACATGGAGTTTGCCTGCTTGTCCAAGTATGCTATTCACATGTTGCCTACCATGGAGGCTAGAGTGCGTCGGTTTGTACAGGGTCTTAATCATTTGATTATTAATGAGGCCTCTACAGCAGCATTGAATTCTGACATGAACTACGGGAGGATGGTAGCCTTTGCTCAGGCCACAGAGGATCGTAAGTTGAAGAACAGAATGGCGAGAAAGAGTAACAGCAAGGCCCGGTCTATGGGCAACATAGGAGAGTCCCTAGGTGGGGGAAGATCAACTTTTAGGGGAGGATCATCAGGACCTTCCCAGTCTGTTGCATAGTCTTCAGCCAGTGCACCACCATCAGGGCCCAGCCAGAAGAAGTGGAGTCATTCCAAGCCCGGTCAGGGCAACAGGGGATTCCGCTAGCGAGGTCGGTTAGGGGAGAGGTCTCCGCAGCAGCAGAGATCCCCGTGTCCCAAGTATGGGAAGATGCACTCGGGGGTCTGCTATAAGGAGTTGCCTATATGCTATGGATGTGGGATGAGGGGCCATATTCAGAGACACTGTCACACGTCTCGTCAGGGAACAGGTAGGGGCACAACTCAGCCCTCCAGTCCAACAGCTGCCACATCTTCAGCCCCCTCCCCAGCTCAAGGTGCCCCAATGCTCGCGGAGCGAGGTGCAGCTAGGGGTGGTGCGCAGAGTTCGAGAGGTCCCAACCGATTTTATACTATGAGTAGTCGCCAGACTGTAGAGGCTTCTCCATATGTTGTTACAGGTATTCTGACTATCCAATCTCATGATGTGTATGTGCTTATTGACCCTGGTTCCACTTTATCATATGTTACCCCGTTTGTTGATATGGGATTCGGGATAGAATCAGAGCAGCTTCACGAGCCATTCTTAGTATCTACCCCAGTTGGTAGGTCAATTTTGGTTGCTCGAGTTTATAGGGGTTGTGTTGTTACGGTGTGTGGTAGGGATACTATGGCCGATCTTATCGAGTTGGGAATGGTGGATTTTGACGTAATAATGGGAATGGATTGGATTTTCTCATGCTTTGCCAAACTTGATTGTGGGACTAGAACTATCAGGCTCGAATTTCCTAATGAGCCCATCATTGAATGGAGGGGAGATAATGTAGTGCCTCGATGTCGGTTTATTTCCTACCTTAAGGCCGCAAAAATGATCAAGAAGGGATGTATCTATCATCTAGTTCGAGTTGCAGATGCTAATGCCGAGGCAACTAGCCTTGATTCCGTACCAGTTGTGAAAGAATTTCCAAATGTCTTTCCAGTTGAGCTCCCTGGGATTCCACCAGATAGGGAGATTTATTTTGGGATCGACGTGATGCCAGGCACACAGCCTATATCGATTCCACCTTACAGGATGGCACCGGCAGAATTGAAAGAACTAAAGGAGCAATTGAAGGATTTGTTAGAAAAGGGTTTCATACGGCCAAGTGTGTCACCATGGGGCGCACCGGTCTTGTTTGTAAGAAAGAAGGATGGATCGCTGCGGATGTGTGTTGACTACCGGCAACTTAACAAAGTCACAATCAAAAACAAATATCCCTTGCCAAGAATAGATGACTTGTTCGATCAATTTCAAGGCGCTGCATGTTTCTCAAAGATTGACTTGCCGTCTGGGTATCACCAGTTGAAAATACGGGAGCAGGATATTCCAAAAATAGCCTTCAGAACCCGGTATGGGCACTTTGAATTCATCATAATGTCTTTTGGGCTAACAAATGCCCCAGCTGCTTTCATGGACCTTATGAATAGAGTCTTCAAGCCCTTCCTAGACTCCTTTGTGATAGTGTTCATTGATGACATCCTAGTATATTCCCGAAGTCGGGAGGACCATGCTGGCCATCTCAGGGCAGTATTGCAGACTCTTCAGCAACATCAGTTATATGCAAAATTTTCAAAATGTGAATTCTGGCTTGAATCTGTTGCGTTCTTGGGTCATGTTATTTCCAGGGAAGGAGTTATGGTTGACCCACAGAAGGTTGCGGCGGTGAAGAATTGGCCTAGACCCACTACTCCAACCGAGATTCGTAGTTTCTTGGGATTAGCTGGGTATTACAGGAGGTTTGTGGAGGGGTTTTCTACTCTTTCCTCTCCTTTGACAAAATTGACACAGAAAGCAGTTAAATTCCAATAGTCTGATGCTTGTGAAAAGAGTTTCCAAGAATTGAAATCAAGGTTAACAACAACACCGGTGTTAGCCCTACTAGAGGGTACCGAGGGATTTGTGATGTATTGCGATGCTTCAAGAGTCGGGCTGGGGTGTGTGTTGATGCAGTGGGGCAAGGTGATAGCCTACACCTCTAGGCAGCTTAAGAATCATGAGAAGAACTATCCAACGCATGACTTAGAGCTAGCAGCTGTAGTGTTTGCACTAAAGATTGGGCGGCATTATTTGTATGGGGTCCATGTGGACATATTTACCGATCATATGAGCCTTCAATACATCTTCAAGCAGAAAGAGTTGAACCTGATACAACGGAGGTGGTTAGAGTTGCTCGAAGACTACGATATGGATATTCTTTACCACCATGGAAAGGCAAATGTTGTGGCAGATGCACTTAGTCGAAAATCTATGGGAAGTTTGGCTTATTTGGGGGCCTACCAGACGCTGTTTGCTAGGGAAGTTCACCGACTAGCTAATTTGGGAGTTCGTCTGGCAGACTCTGATGAAGGAGGGGTAATTATACGAAATAGGGCTGAATCATCACTTGTGGTAGAGGTGAAAGAAAAGCAATTCAGTGATCCATTGTTAGCACAACTAAAAGAAGGTATTCACAATCATAAGACCCCAGCTTTCTCCTTGGGCATGAATGATGGTACCTTACGGTGCCAAGACCGCCTGTGCATTCCTGATATCGACAGTCTTTGGGAAAGGATCATGGTAGAAGCTCACACGTCCAGGTATTCCGTGCACCCACGTTCTACAAAAATGTATCATGATCTCAAGGAAATTTATTAGTGGAACAACATGAAGAAGGATGTGGCGGAATTTGTGGCAAAGTGTCCAAATTGTCAACAGGTAAAAGCTGAACATCAAAGGCCCGGTGGGTTGACACAATGCATAGACATTCCAATGTGGAAGTGGGAGATGATTAACATAAACTTTGTGGTAGGATTGCCGCGAACTTCGTGCAAGTTCGACTCAATTTGGGTAATCGTGGATCGTCTCACAAAATCAGCACACTTCTTGCCAGTTAAATCTACCGACACGGCGGTGCAATCTCAGTTGTATATCAAAGAAATAGTTAGGTTACATGGCATTCCAGTCTCAATCATTTCAGAACGAGGGGCTCAATTCACAGCTATCTTTTGGAAGAAGTTTCAATAGGGTTTGGGTACGCAAGTGAACCTTAGCACAACTTTTCTTCCACAGACCGATGGGAAAGCAGAACGTACTATTCAGACGCTTGAGGATATGTTGCGCGCTTGTACTATTGACTTCAATGGAAGTTGGTATAACCATTTGCCACTCATATAATTTGCTTACAACAACAGCTTTCACGCTAGTATTCAAATGGCACCGTTTGAAGCATTGTACGGTAGGAGATGTAGGTCTCCCACCGGATGGTTCGAGGTTGGAGAAGCGGAATTGATAGGGCCGGACCTCATGCACCAGGCCATGGAGAAAGTCAAGCTCACTAAAGAAAGGTTGAAAACTGCTCAAAGTGGCCAAAAATCCTACTCGGATGTGCGTCGCAGATATTTGGAGTTTAAAGAAGATGGTTGTGTATTCTTGAAAGTTTCCCCTATGAAGGGTATCATGCGATTTGGAAAGAAAGAAAAGTTAAGCCCAAGGTATGTCGGGCCATAAAGAATTATTCAAAAAGTTGGTCAGGTGGAATACAAGCTCGAGCTACCGCCCGAGATGTCATTGGTATACCCGGTTTTCCATGTGTTTATGTTAAGGAAGGTGGTAGGGGATCCGTCCTCTATTGTGCCAATAGAGACTATTGAAGTAAATGAAGGGCTATCATACGAAGAGGTCCCAGTTTCCATTATTGATAGGCAAGTTTGAGAACTAAGGAATATGGAGATTGCATCCGTAAAAGTATTATGGCGGAACCAGCACATTGAGGAAGCTACTTGGGAAGCCAAGGACGAAATGAAAAAGAAGTATCCACACTTGTTTGGATAATCATGTAAAAACTTCTATGTGTTAAGCTCCTTCGAAATCATATGTGTTGGCTAGATTTGTGTAATAACCGCACTTGTTTGAATGATCATGTAATAACCATCTTCTTTTGGTAATATGGTTGCCTATATGGCCATTGTTGATATTGTGCCAGTTATACTATGCTTTACAAATATGTTTATGGTGTCATGGTATGTTTCTGGGGCTCTCTGACAGGTGGATAAGGCCTAGATACAAAGGAAACTCTGGCGAAATTTTCGGAAATTTAGGGAGTTAGCTAAATCGGAAGACTATCAACCAGTTTCGGGTTGTAAAGAGAAGAAGATTGCACTAACACTGTTAATAAGTGAACCTTGATCCTCATTCGAGGGCGAATGATCTTAAGTGGGGAGGATGTAAGGCGCTGTGAAATCCCTACTCAACAACCCGGATCCCGTGGTGCCAAGTTAGGATCGTGTGTTAGAAATTAGCAAATATGAACCGCGGTGCGAACCTTTTTGGATTGAATGATGCATTAAAAAGTCAAGAATAAGTTTTGAGAATAAACGGGAGAAATGCGGTCCAGAATGCGGTTGCATAATTGAAATGCGGACCGCATACCTGCCGCAGAGTGAGGCAGAATGTTGGATAAAATTAAAGTCAGAAATGCGCTCGAAATATGGTCGCATAATCGAAATGCGGACTGCATATCTACCGCAGAGTGAGGCAGAATGTTGGATAAAATTGAAGTAAAAAATGCGGTCGAAATGCGGTCACATAATCAAAAATGCGGACCGCATAGTCGTCGCATATTTTCCTTTGAGTTTTGTGAAGGTCAGTTCTGCGGTGCACTTTGCGACCGCAGAACATGAATGCGGACCGCATTCTTACCGCAGACCGAGTCAGAATGTTTAGTTTTTTGGAGCATTAAGCCGTAACTCTAATAGAATCCATGAAGCTAGCTTATGAACGACTAATTTTTATGATATAAAATGAACCAGTAATGTGGTATACACCGTGTATTATCATTCAAATTAACCAAAGGCATGAGTTCTGCATTCATACTGAGTTGGGGGTAGAAAGCGTTCGGTAAGGCTTGCTCAGTCAGGTTCACTTGATTGAGCGCCGGTCGCGCCTCCCGAGGTTGGGGCGTGACAGTAATGCTTCTAATAAAAGGGCCTCCACCGGTTGTCAAGCACAACAAGCCAAGCGTTCATGACCATAATCATCCTAACCTACTTCTGCACATCCCTCCCAGTTTGATGAGCAGGAGACCTTGCCATCAGTCGACCTATAGCTGAGGTAAGAAGAAAAAGATGCGATGATTTCTAACTCAGGTTTAAGGTCACAAGCTCTAGGATTCTATATAGAGAAGAGCTCACAAAATGAAAAATCCTTGAAGAGAAACAACTAAGTCTGACTAGGCTACAAGAGCAATATGCTCACATACTGGAGAACATCAAAGCTATAAACTGGGAGTGCTTCACTAAGCTTCCTAATGATTATGAAATATGGGTGCGTGAGTTTTACACAACGTAATAATTTATTCTGTGAGACTGTCTTGGTTTAGGGAAAACAGGTACTTTATGACACTGACACTATAATGGTTTATACTTTTCAAACTGGGAACTGGGCACAGCGGAGTACGACACCAAATGGGCCAATAGAGATAGTGAGCATGGTTGGATAGACTCGATAATAGCCAAGGGCACCCCCTCTTGGATTGACCATCTACATAAAATATTCAAGGAAGATCTCACACGAGAAGGTAGATTCTGGCTAAGCTTTGTCACCTCTCTCTAGATACCATCTCGAAATGAGACTGATATAAGCATTGAGAAAGGTCTTCTCATTGCAGGCATTATTATCAGGATCAAAATTGATGTGGGTGACATTATATTCCGAGAGTTAGGGGTCTGGGCCAACCAGACAGCCAAATCACTTCGATTCGTGTTCTTGATCACAACGCTTTGTAATGCTGTGGAAGTCCCTTCAATGCCACAAACTGAAAACACAGGGAAAGCGCTGAAGGATATTGATATCATGCGCATTAATGACGCGGTGCCACGGGCTCCCCAGAGGTTCAGGTCCAGATTCCTTCTGGTACAGATATCTCATACTCCCAAACTTCTATTTCTCCTCGAGACATAGTGGCCTCTACTTCAACTCCACAACCCCTCTCTCAGGCCTCTACTATACAGCCTCCTGGACTGTAGCAATTTTGAGGTTCGGTCTCTTAGCTAAACATGAAAATGCTAAGGTAGACCGACTTTTGAAGGACCTCCCCACACACATAAGTCAAGCATTCACCCCTATCATGTACTCAGTGACGCCCCTACAATAGCAGCTAAAATCTTATGAGGATCGCCTGAAGCAACTTGATGTGCGGATTGAAAAGATAGAGCGGGGTGAGGTTGGAGACTTACCAAATCTCTGTGATTATGTTGACACACTGAAGACTGAGATCCACAAAATGCAAAATCTGGAGTTCGATCTATCCTCCTCCATGCCCAAGGAAGGAGAGCAGGGAACAGTCATGTCCGTGGCTGGATTAGATCTTGATTTTTCCACTTTGATGATAGCTCCTGCACCTCATACTGTCGGAGCTTCCCAGACTTTAGCTTCTATTGCACATATTAAGACCCCTTCTAGGGATGATTTCGAACACTCTATAGAGTCCGGAGGTAGGGAGACAGACGAGGGGGAGACTGATGATGAGTCATGGTCTGACGAGGATGAGGGCCCTCAGGAGAAAGGCAAGTAGGTTGCTTCCCCTACAGTTGCAGAGGAGGAAGAAACAACAGTTCTGATGGTGATAGAACATTTGCTAGTAGACACGGTCGTCCTAGCCAATCCATCGACCACTCAACAATCATCGGGTGAGGCTAGCAGCTCATAGGCCCCAGCTCCGGTGTCGAGGCGGTTGGAGATCCCTCCTCTATCAATGGAGGTCACTTCTCTGGTTGAGATCTCATAGGCCCCAGCTCCAACATTAAAGGGTGACCTAACCATCATTTAGCTGGCTTTCGACTCCCATAGTGCTTACTGCACCTCATGGATCCCCTAAACTATGTCTTAGTTTCTCATGCATTGGGGACAATGCATGCTTTTCCGTTGGGGGTGGGATAGTTGTACAAACTTTTTGAAATCTTTGAACTGTTGTACATGTTTTTGTGTTATCTAAGTAAATTTCTCGTTAACTTTTGTATAAACGTGTGTTGTATTTGTACATATGTTATCTTTGAATACTAAAAAAAACAAAAACAAGTAGATAGTTGGATGCATGTTCATATTTAGTAATTAGCAATGAATTCCCCTTGGTTTTTCTTCGCAGGGTTCTTTTTCAAGGGTGTAATAGTAGAACCAAGGTAGTGGGATGAAATATTTTGATTTGTTTGGGGTAATTGTCTAGTTTCAAGCATGTATGCCATTATATAGCCTATACCCTTCCATTAATATAAAAGAAAATTATAGAAAATCAACTATATAAACTTGAGACTCACTTTTTAACTCTATGTTTACCTAGAACTATACATGTAAATATTATGAAAGCTTCGAGTTTCCAAGTGTTTACTATGTTGAGTCAAACAGTTCATGTGCCATGTGTGTGAGTCATTGTGTAAATAATTCTTGTGTTTACTTCTGTCGTCCAGAACTTGCTTGGTAGGTCTTTGGATGCTAATGATAATTACACTTAGTTGGAGAAATCACCTTAGGCAGTCTTTTTGATATTGGAAAACCCAGTTAGCCTTTCAAGCTACCCATTGTATATATATATATATTATCATTAGTTACCCAATTTGAGCCTTTAACCTTTTCTGTGGTCACCTCATTACAAACCTTTCCCCTTTTTGTAAAATAATCCCTTTTTTTGAACCCTTCCCTCCTTGAATATTGAGAATGAGGCTAAAATCCTATGTTGGGGGGTGTGGTGTCAAGTTGGAAATTGGCAAGGTTGTACATTGAGTGTAGGAAAGTATACCTCAAAATATTCACATTAAACTATTCAAGCTCCAAAAGAAAAATACATGAGAAAAGAAGAAAAAGAGATATATTTATATATATTAATATGGAGCCTTGAAGAAAATTAGAGAGGTATTTAAGGTGGTTCAATGTTGGAAATCAGGGGCTAATGAGGGTTATGTGGTATGAAAAGAAGCAAAGAGCAACAAGAAAGAAAAATGTGAGTAGTGTTCAAGGAGAGTGTAGTCACTTGTACCCAAATGTTTATCCGACCCTTCCCTAAACTTACATTACAAGATTAAAAATTCCTTATGGGATCTCCAACCGAATGTTCTGAAAATAAAGCAATGAATTAAAATAAGGGCAAGCCTATGGTATGGCAAGTTGTAATACTTGAAACTCTTTGTGAGAGTGGGTGTCTTTGTGAATCAGTCCCTTTTGTTGTCATTGTTAATATTGTGAGTTTGAGACTTTCTTTCTAGTGAGGGCACATGAATTGTAAGGTTGGACAAAAGTTAAGTTCTTGAAGTCAAATGCAAGTGCACTCAGCTGAGAGTAACGTTCTGCCAAATATCGAGGCTCAAGGTTCACAAGTTGATTAGTTTCGTTGTAAATAACAATGATTGTTCAGGAAGGGTAAATAAAAGAAAGTTCATGCTTGTAGTACTGACAACTAACACGGCCCATAGTCACTGTTGTTTCATATCATTTATCTGGAGTCCAGAATAGGATAGTGTCATTTTAATTGCTTGAGGATAAGCAAGAGTTTAAGTTGGGTGTGTTGATGTGCTGGAGAATTACGGCACATTTCATACAATTGCTTAGATTTTAGCTCGTATTAAATGTAATTATCTTTTGTACTTATGTAATTTTTATATTTTGCACTGTATGAGGCTTAAGGATCCAAGAACATGGAAATGAAATCAAAAGGCCGCAAAAGGACAAGAAAAAGGCAAAATGCAATCGCAGATGTGAATATGTGAACCGCATATCAAACATACAGACCGCATATTGCTCAAAGCAATCACAAAGTCCAACAGTCTGTTTGGCCAAATTCAAGCGCAAGAAATGCGGTCCATTATGCGATCACACAACAAGTTTGTGGCCCGTATAATGGATCGCAAACCCCTGTAGAAGTTGCTGAAGTCTGAAATGTGGTGACATTATGTAGTCATAAAACAACAATGCGGACCGCATTACCAAATTGCGATGACTATCTGGGAACTAGGGTTTCGAAGATGCGATGGTTTTGATGAGAATCCGTAATGCACGTCTGTTATGCGACAGAAATGCGATTGCATAATTAACCTCAAGGGGAATTTTTGTCAGAAATTAGTCCCGAGTATTAGTCCAGTATAAATAGATTTATTGTGGTTTTGCGGGGGCTGCTTGTCTGGTTTTTGAACTACATTCCAATCTTTAAATATTCCTTCTTTGTCGAAGCGTTAGGAGTGAAGAATCTTGCCCTTTGTAAGCTTTATGGCATTTAATATTGTCATCTTTTTGTATTTTAGTACTAGTAGCTAGCTTTAAATACTAAGGTTGTGGACCCCAAATGGGTGTTATGTTAATGGGTTTTTAACATTATATATATATATACATATATATAATTGTTGGTTGATATATATTTATTTGTCATTCTTCTTTTATTGTTGGTGGTTGCAAACATTAACATGTGCCATTAAACGCTTTCTTTACTTGAAAAAGTGAGTTAGGGTGTGTTAGAAGTAAATACCAAAGACTCAAGGCTTTAAACCTTGTTTAATAAAATCGCATAGGAATAAGTGAGTTTTATTTGGCATAAATTGATTTCTCTTAATTTTCAACTCTTTTATATTTGGAAAAATCATAAAGAGGAAATACTACCCAAATATTGGAAAATATTAGGTAGTCATTTAGAAATCATTTTCATATCTGGAGGACCTACCATTAGAAATATATTATATTATCACCGACAGCATTACATTTCATTGAAGGGGTCACAACCTTGGTTTCCTTAATTAAATTATGTACATTCTGAAAATTACAACTAGTTATCTCTTCAATTTACTTCATATCATTCTGAGGTTACAATTACAACAACAACAACAACGGCTCAGTATTATCCCAGAAGGGCCTAAGTCAAGTAGCACACTACTTAAGTAATCTTTTCACGCCTATTCCCGGTGGGATTTGACCCCAAACTTATTGGGTTACTATATTTGACTCATATTGCCTTAAACTATTTAATTAAAGTGTAATTTGAGCGTATCATTCATTAACCAAGAGAAATGTTGCACCTGGTCCTATTGCTATGGCTATTATGACATGAGGGATGGACATCGTCGGTCCCATGCAATACGCGCGCGGTAAAGCCCAATGCATATTACTCATGACCTATTATTTCTCCAAGACTGAAGCTCAGGGGTTTGAGAAGTTTTGGGAGAAAGAGGTCATCGGTTACATCTAGGATAACATAATATGCCAATTCGGGAAACCAGCCGAAATCGTTTGCGATAACAGAAAGCAATCCGTCGGCAGCAAGGTAAGTAAGTTTCTCGAAACAACAAAATCAAAACTTGAAGAAGATATTAACCGGTGCGACCCCGTTCTCTTTAGTCTACAGTGCAAAAGCCCTAATCCTGGTTAAGGTTGGGTATAAAGCCCAAGGTTCCGGTATGCTACTGAGATGTGAAATGGCGAGTCCATGGCTACAAGTTTGGACTTATTGGACGAAAGGTGAGAAGCCTCCTAGCTACGGTTGGCTGCCCAAAGCAGCAAGTAGAGAGCTACTACAATGGAAGAGCTAATATTCAAAATTTTAAAGTTGGGGACTTGGCATTAAGGAAAGTTACACTACACACCAGGTGCTCGGCCGATGATAAATTTGACAAATAGGTCTTAAAGCACGTGTTGTACTCTTTTTCCCTTGGACCAATTTTTCCCGAAGTGAGTTTTACGGCAAGGTTTTTAACAAGGCAACAGTTAAAGGTGCAACCTTAGTTTCAAACATGAGCTTGAGGCCAGAATTGCTGGCCACCCATACTGGACCAACAATATTCGATCCCTCATAAGTTCAGTCTTAGATACTGGGGGTCGGGGGCATTATTTTCTAAGTTAGGATCCTTAGAAGGTGTTGTTGTTTGACATTAGAAGCCAAGGCTCAGTTATTAGAATTCATTGTAGGTCAAATGGTCAAACGAGTCGTACCCGTGTAGCTCATTCTTGCCATGACAGAAAGCTTATGCAACTCCGATTGTGTTCTATACATGAAAAGTAATGAAAGAAATTTGCCCTTTATATTTTATCACGTCACATTTACACCGTTGATATGTTCATTGAGTTACTTAAAACAAATAATGGATCCTAAATCCTATAGCCTACGATCCTCCCTGAGTCGGGGACTGTTGTTTGATAAAAAGATCGGATAGCTCGAGCTATTGAATCCCGGAGGCACCAGCCTATTAGGCAAGGCCTGAACATGAAAGCCTATGTCCAACGCAAAATGGCTCAGAGACGCCCAAGTCCTTACTCAGAAAGTAAGGTCCTTATATACGATTAAAACCTATTTAAAAGGTTTCCCTCGGCAAAGCACCGTCATGTATGATTGAAACATTCAAGTAACTTGAGGTCTTCATTTTTTATCAAGTATTTCCAAGCCTATAAAACATAGAGTTGTTATCAAAATCATGTCTCATTCGGGTCTCGGAGGAATGAATACTCTAGGTTATGTCAAATGTTATGATAAGATATTAATGACACTTTTCAAATAAAAGTTGCAAATAGATACTGAAATGTAAAAGATACAATATAGCCGAAGTAGTAATTTTATATATTCCAATAATATTCATAAATTCACAATAAAATGGGCTCAAAAGAAACAAAACAACATGTACAAAAGAAAACAAAGAATTAGCTGAGGCATCTCCGCCTCGTCTTCACCAAAGCTCGATTCACTACTAGAACCCTCGTGCTCATATATCTCTTTAGCCTCGGCCTCGATTCTCTTGTCCTCTTCAATCTCCACCAACAGATCAACCCCCAGGCGTGAATCTTTTCGAGGGTCTCCCTCCATTATATCCACTTTATGTACTCAGCCTTTTTTATTAAGCATGCCTTAGCTATTTCCACGTTATTTTTGTATTGGGCTAGAATTTCCTCGACCTTGGAGGAATCGGTTGAAGTTTCATCTAACTTGTACATCAAAGCGGTATACTCCCGGCCGAGGTCATGCCGTTTAAAAATGGCCGAACCTAGTTGTTCTCGAAGCTTATCATTTAGCCGAGACCACTTCTCGGCCTTATCATTCATCACCTGGAGTTGGTCCTTGACTGATGCCAGGTCCTCTATGGTAGCCTCCTTTTTCGGGGCCAGAAAGTCCATCCTAGTCCTCAATGTATCGGCTAAAGTTTTGAGTTTATTCATTTCGGCATGGAGCTGGTCAATCCGGTCTATCTTCTCTTGGACCTGCGAGGTTGCATTGTTAGCTACTACTCTTAACCTCTGATTTTTAATCCCAAATTTCCTTATCTTCTTGACTAGTTGGGCATTCTCCAGTTTCATAGACGAAGCCTCATTTTTGGCATTCTCCTGTTTCATAGACGAAGCCTCATTTTTATCTTTTTCCAGCTCAGCTTGGAGAATAGGGAGATCCTTCAGGGCCTCGTCTTATTGCTCGCTGAGAGGCTCGTACATGTCCTTCTACCGTACTTGCTCCGTGATCTCGAACTCCAGCTTCCTGACTTATATCTAATACCGATGGAAGCCTTCATGATGTAACATCAAAGCATGAAAAACAAATACATGAGATTATGAAAATATGGTAAAGTTAACTGAGATACACGAAGGACACAAAGAAAGGGAAAATTTACCCGGTTCAGTGCCTATTGTGCCTCGTGGAAAAGGCTCAGAGTGCTCACCTCGTTCATCTTTGCCTGATCCTCTTCGGTCACCAAGTAGTGAAGATAAATAGCCGTACTAACCAATTCACAAAGCACCAGGGTATCCCCTAGGATCGTAAGAACGATCGCTCTTTTGCGGATGGAATCAACGCTCGAATCCGAAAATTGCTTCACTAGCTTCGAGCTCGAGCTCGGCCCGTCTGCTTCCGCAACACATTTTTTTTGTGATCTCCAAATGAACAAACCCGAAGTAATCATCCAACGTGCCAATGTCCCATTCCCCTCAAAGAACTTGTTGAGGGCCTCTTCTATAGCCCGTGTCATCTTGTTTGGTTTCTCCTTTATAGGTTGATCCTTGTCAAATAAGGACTCTATATGAGATGATGATTCCCTAATGTCAATGACACCGGTAGCTTCCGTCTGAATGGGGGTAGCTTCTCGGGAGGCCTTCGCCTCTGGTTTTTCTTCTGGCTAATGAGCAAAAGAGGGGTCCACTTCCTCTGGTTGACGCCTACTCTTCTTCATCAGCGGCTGCCCGCGGGCGTCGAGCTCCAGGTCATCATCTTTAGGGTAGTCCTTAAGTCAGTAGAGGGTGTTGATGGTAAATTTCGGCCCTCCCTTTTAAAATTTATTTATTTATACTTAATAATTTACAATAAATACTTTGAAATTCGTTTCTATCAATAATTATTTAATTTTTACAAAAACTAGCTAAGTGTTAGTTCTGAAACTAAAACCTAGTATTACTACTACATAATTACAAATATACGCATTATACTATTGAAATGATTTTAAAATACATTATTGATGTTTTAAATTAATTTAACAAACTACTTATCAAATTTTGATTAATTAGATTAGTAAGTTGATAATTCAAAACTAGTGTTATAATTTAGAAAAAATCAAAGTATTTAAAAATAATTAATTATATAATTAGAAGTAAATTTGATATTTATAATTTTTACTATATTTTATTAAAAATGAGTAAGTTTAATTAAATTAATTTTAAAGGGGTTAAAAAACTAAAAGCCTACAATTGTAATTCTTCAAATAAACACAACGTGGCTATTTTTTAAATCAATAACAGCCCAATACCCAGGCCCAATGCCATATGACCATGTCCAAACCCACCACTCTCTTTCTACTATGCCAATCCATCACAATTCCTTGGAGCCAATAGCAGTGCACCACATCACCTGTCTCACTCACTCACAAAAGAAACATACTCAATCCAACCCGTCGATCCATACCATCAACGGACTAGATTTTTTCTTACTTTTCCCCCATTTTTTAAAACCCCTATCAAATTTTAATCCAGCCATTGGTTTACAAGAATCCAACGACCACCACATTTTATAATTAAACCCTTTTATTAATTCTAAATCTTCAAATAATTAGAGCCATAGATTAAAAGATCTGACAGCTTCCGTTCAATCTCTCACTCTTAACCCTAGGAGACAAACCCCAAATCCCCTAACCCTAATTCATTTACCACTTTCCCTATCGCCTCTCTTTCCCTTTCTTCTACCTTTTCTCTCAGACCCTTCACACAAATCAATCAAGAGAACCTTGCCCAAATTCGTACAAGGTCGTAGATCAACTACAATTAAACATGAAACATCAAATCCTCAGATTTCTCTTGTGTTATGTTAAATTGAATATTCTATACCTAGAGGTAAAACATAGTGACCTCTGTCTCCGAGCTTTACCCACTAAATTTGCTTCCAATGGTCAACGCTAAGGTAAATATTTTCCTTATTTTTCCCTTTATTCATATCTGATTTCACTCGCCTTTCTTGCATCACCATTCCATTGGCATCTTCCAGTATCTACGCTTGAATATGAAACCCCATGCTATTAAATGGAAATACAAATAGGGGCCTTAATATTCTCTCCTAACAAGACCGAACCTCTACAATACATAACTAATACATCTAACTTTTTCTTCTGAAAATTGAAGACACGGTTGATTTTTTGCTTAAGCTTTTTGAGTTTCACTCAATATCTGCTTCTCTCTTTTTTTGGTTCTGAGTTCGTCGCCGTTAAAAAGCTGAAGCTTTGTTTCCTAAATGGCTAACGTGAACACTTGTTTGCTTTGCTGCTCATAAGGTGGTCAGTATACCTCCATTCCTTCTCCTCTAACTGTTATATTTATCATGAATCTATTGTTGTTTTCCTATTGACTACCTTCACTTGTGATATTTGTCATTAGCTCTAAATTATTTGTTCCTGATCATAATGATTTATTATTAATGTGGTAGAATGTTATGCTCTTATATGTCTTGAGTCAGATTGATTGAGTTATAATATGACTTCGATTACTAATATCAAAAGCCTACACAATTAAGCTCCTTAATATGTCTTTATAGCTTCTTACACTTGTTCTGATTTTATATTTTCTCTAATGTCTTGTTATAATCTTCATGCTACATTTTGAGTCCTGTTAATGTTCTGTTACAACTTTCATGCTCATTATGTTACATTTTGAGTTCTGTTAATGTCTTGTTGCAACTTTCACATTCTTCATGTTGCATTTTGAGTTGCGTTCCACTTAATGCTCTGTTATAACCTTCCTGCTCATCATGATGTATTCTAAATTCTATTCCACTTGATGGTTTATTATTAGTCCTTATGACTCATCATGTTATGTTCTTCTGAGTTCTGTACTAAGTTCTATTATAGTAATTATGCTTAACATGCAGGACCCTTCTATGTTCTACTATCCTACTTAGGATTTTCTATGCATTATGCCAAATTTTCGAGTACTATTATTCTATACTCTGGGTTGTTATTGCAGTCTTCATGTTTGACATGCCATGTTCTTTTAGGTTCTATCATGTTAAATATATATTGTTGAATAACCTTTGCTAGGGTACACATGGAATACATGGGATAAACCAGCCTCACTAGGTTAAAGTTTATGAAACCAGAATGTTTAGAAAAAATGCTTTTTCATAAATGTTTATGAGTGCTTAAGTATCTTTTGAATCCTCACTATTAATACTTCACATATATGTCTAACTGTTAGTTTGTGAGCAGTTCTACTATGATGGATTCCTCTTTAAATATCAGTAGAATCTATCATGACCAGTCTATCTCCCAGGAGTTAGACTATAGTTGTGCGCTGTTGATTATTTCTATAATTTGAATATGACTCTGTCACGTTTAACTATTCAACTAATCCCGTGTAGCTAGTTTGACTCTGTTGGCTCAAGTTCAGATGAAGTTTTGAAGATTGACAAAATAAACTCAGTCACGAACCAGGTCCCTCAAATGAGACACAGTGTTGATATGCTTATGCATGTGACATACGCGTGAAGAAGATAAGTCTCAAGGATCAGCAACAATATCTTCTGAGTTGATCCAAAATGTTGCATAAGATAAGGAATTGAAGTCTCCTTATAAGAAGAGAACTACATCCAGATCAAAGGATTGGAGTTTGAGTTGTTCTAGGACTCGAATTTTATGAAGGATTAGCAATTCGAGTTTTAATCAAACTCCGATTACTAACTCAATAAATAATAATGATTGTTCACTTTTACAAGCGATTGCACATACGCAGAAGTTAAACTAAATTGAGAGCAAAAGAGCTAAGCTATTTTGCAAGAAATTTGAGTGTGATTCAAGTGTTCAAATCTGAAGCTACATGAACCAAGAGTGAAGAACCAATTCCATTGTGTCTTTCCTTATTTCTAGTTCAATTATAGTAGGTGTTTTCATATTGTACCTTTCAACTTTCATAGAAGAAATTGTATTAGGTACTTTGAGTATTCAATTTAGAGTTAACTTGAAAGTGTCGCAGCAGTTGAGGTTGTGTGCCACGCTAGGATTAGAGTTTAATCCTTAGGTTTACAAGAGTTTGTAAATGTTGTTTTTAGCTCAGTGATTTTAGTGGAAGTTTGGGAAAATCCTACTAAGTAGTAGTTCGTGGTTTTTTCACATTTTGAGTCAGGCATTTTCCACGTAAAAATCTCTGTGTTCTTTACTTTATGCACTTTTAATTCCGTAAACAGTCATATTAAGTACATCTAGAAGAACCAGGTTCTTCTAGTGCGAAGATTAGGTACCACACAAATTACCCCCCTCTTGTGTGGTATTGACGTTTAGAACATCAATTGGTATCAGAGTAGGTTATCCTTGAAGAGGCTAACACCTTAGGAGAATATCAACAATGAGTGCACCACCTGGGAACTGGAAAGGTTAATCCACTACCAGGCATCCACTTTTCGATTCTCTATACTATTCTTCGTGGAAGAACAGAATGAGAGATCACATTATAGGGGAAGATTATGAACTTTGGGATATAGTCACTGATGGTCCCCTAGCAAACACTAAGAAGAATGCTGAAGGAATTGATTTTCCAAAAACAAGGGTTGATTGTACTACTGAGGACCTGAGGAAATGGGAAAAAATGCTAAGGCCAAGAAGTGGCTTGTATGTGGACTTGGACCAGACGAGTAGAGCAGGATCTAAAGCTATACAACATCTAAGGAAACATGGGACACTCTACAAGTGGCTCATGAAGGAACACCTCAAGTGAAAAGATCAAGAGGAACACTTCTGTATTCTCAATATGAGAATTTCACTATGAAGGAAGGAGAAACTATCCAGGAGATGTATACTAGATTCACCACTTTGAAAAATGAACTTGAATCTCTTAGAAGGACTATCCTTGAAGAAGACAAGGTTGAGAAGATTCTGACAAGAGTTCTACCAGTCACATGGGAAAGCAAGATCACTGCCATTCAGGAATCCAAGAACATTGCTACCCTCGGATAGGATAAACTAATTGGAAATTTCACTGCCTATGAAATGAGGAGACAAACCATGAAAATGGATACCCCCTAAAAAGGAGAGAAGTTTAGCTCTCAGAATTGCTGAAGGTGCAGATTTGGAAGACGATGAACTTGCCATGATCACTAGTGATGTCAAGAAGTACCTGATGAGAGGAAAGGGTCATTCAACATGTACAAACTTCAACAAATCAAGAGCTCTGAAGAAATAGACCAACGAGGGATGCTACAAGTGTGGTAAGACTGACCATATGATCAAAAACTACCCTCAATGGGAAATTGAATGGAAGAAAGAAAGAGCTGAACAAAGGAACGGGAAGAAGGAACAGGCTCAACAAAAGAAAAACAAGGTTAAACCAAGGCTATGGTTGCTGCTTGGGGAGAAACATCAGATGAAGACTCAGAAGATGAAGCTGAGGAGGAGCAAGCATAATGGCCATTGGAGAATCAGATGATGAACAAGAGGTAAGTATTCTTCATCTCAAAGACAAGATTAAATTCTTGTCTAAAGAAAGGCTGGTTGAACTATTAACAGACTTCATTGATGAGTTTGAGATAATTAATAATGAGAAGGAAGTTCTGTCTAGGGAATGTGTGATTCTAAAAGCAAAATGTAAATGTCTAGAGTCTAGGGCAAATAAGAGTGATAAAAAAAATGCTGAGTTGAAGAACCAGGTTCTTGAACTCGACAACAGTGTTCTAAAACTTAGGTCTTAAAATCTGAAACTGAAATTAGGAACAAGAAAGAAGATAGCTGATCACACATGTCTCACTCTCGAAGAAAATTTGGGAAAAATAAAAGATGAATACTACAGGAAAGATGAATTCATCAAAGTCTTAAAACAAGATATAGGAAAGGTAAAACACGAACTAGACAGAACTTGCAAGTGGAACAAAGCCTTTGATGCTCTCTCCTGGTTGCAAGAGCATCACAGCAGTAACAAAAGAGGACTTGGCTATGGCACACAAGCTCCTAAATGGGATCCAAAAAGCAAGTACCTCACTCTTCCTGAAAGTAAAATATGCACACACTGTGGTAAGACTGGCCATTACAAATATGAATGTAATTCAAAATAAATGGCCAGTCAAAAGAACAAAGTGTTTGTTAAAGAAAAGAATAAGTTGCCAGTATGGGCAAGAAAGAATTTAATTCATCCTATTTCTTATAGAAAGGGACCCAAACTAGTTTGGGTTCCTAAGACTAACCCCTGATTTCCTTTTGCAGGTCCAAGTGAAAGGGATGAGCCAAATATGGTATATGGATATTGGCTGCTCAAAACATATGACTGAGGAAAAGGACCAGTTCCTTTTACTTCAGGACATAAAAGGAGGTAATGTCTCCTTTGCTAATGGAAAGAAAGGTGAGATCATTGGGGTTAGAAAGGTAGGCAAGACTGATTCTCATTCCATAGAGAATGTCTACCTGATAGATGGCTTGAAATACAGCTTACTAAGTGTGTCACAATTGTGTGAAAGAGGTAACCTTATGGCTTTTACCTCCACCAAATGCTTTGTGATTAACCTTACCACTAACAAGATTGTTTTGCAGGGAAAAAGAGTTAACAATATTTACATTGTAGATTTGTCAACTCTTTCGGAAAAAAAACTCACTTGCTTAAGTGTGTTAATTAATGATTCACAAAAGACTTGGTCATGCCAATCTAAATCAACTGAACAAATTAGTCTCTAAGGACTTGATTGTAAGTTTACCTAATATCAAGTTCAAAGAAGACAAAGTTTGTGAGGCATGTGCAAGGGAGAAGCAGGCAAGGTGATCCTTCAAATCCAAGAAAATGGTAAGTACGTCCAAGACGTTGGAACTGGTTCATATGGATCTATGTGGTCCAATGAGAAACATGAGCAGCGGTGGAAAGAAGTATATAATGGTGGTAGTTGATGACTATTCTAGATTCACCTGGGTTTTATTTCTAACTTCCAAACATGAAGCATTTGTCATGTTTTCTGCATTTGTTAGGAAGACTCAGAAACAATTAGGAAATGATCTTGCATCCATTAGGTTTGATCATGGAACTGAGTTTGAAATCTCTATGTTTTCTGAATTTTTTGATGAAAATGGCATAGATCACAATTTCTCTGCCCCCAGGACTCCATAACAAAATGGATTAGTTGAAAGGAAAAATAGAACTCTTGAGGATATGGCTAGAACAATGTTACTATCTAGCAAATTGCCACACAGCTTCCGGGCAGAGGCTGTAAACACTGCATGTTACATTGTAAATAGATGCATAACCATACCTCTAGTAGAGAAGACTCCCTATGAGTTACTTAAAGGGAGTAAACCAAACATATCCCATCTTAGGGCTTTTGGTTGCAAGTGCTATGTGCACAATAATGGACAAAACTCCCTAGGAAAGTTTGATCGCAGAAGTGATAAGGGAGTATTCTTGGGATATTCTTCACATAGCAAAGCTTATAAAGTATTTAATAAAAGAACTTTGTGTGTAGAAGAAAGTGTGCATGTAGTATTTGATGAAACTAATATTCTTTCTCAGAGGCAGGAACATGAAGATGAAGCCATTGGACTAGTCAAAGACTTGGCTGAAGCATTAGCTCAAGTTAAAGTGACACCTGCAGAAGGAACATGTAATTGAACAGGTTCTTCCTTACAGGGCAACCTGACAGGGGGAGGAAATCAAAGAGGAATTGAAATAAACTCCTTAAAGGAACCTGTTCATGAACCTGTTCCTCAGCAAATTGCTGAAACATCCAGCAGAAGCCAGTTGATTGTAAAACCTCACAAGTATCAAAGTTCTCATCCCATTGGGAACATTATCACTAATCTAACATCTGGAGTCAAAACCAGATCACAATTAAAGAATATGTGTGATTTTGATACTTTCTTATCTATCATTGAACCTAAAAATATTGTTGAGGCTTTGCAGGATGCAGATTGGGTGAATGCAATGCAGGATGAGCTAAACTAGTTTGAAAGAAATCAAGTTAGGTACCTAGTTTTAAGACCCAAGGATAGATCAGTCATTGACACTAAATGGGTCTTTAGGAATAAACTTGATGAAGATGGAACTGTCACAAGGAACAAGGCAGGGTTGGTAGTTCAAGGTTACAGCCAAGAGGAAGGAATAGACTATGATAAGACATTTGCTCCAGTTGCAAGACTAGAGGCAATCAGGTTTCTCATAGCCTTTGCAGCACATATGGAATTCGCTCTTTATCAAAAGGATGTCAAAAGTACCTTCTTGAATGGCTACTTGGAGGAAGAAGTGTTTGTGAAACAACCTTTAGGGTTTGAAATCAAAGAGTGCCCTGAACATGTGTACAAGCTTGACAAGGCTCTCTATGGACTCAAACAGGCACCAAGAGCATGGTAGGAAAGACTATCAAAATTCCTACTGGAGCATGGGTACAAGAGAGGTAAAATAGATAGTACCTTGTTCTTAAAGGAAAAAGGTAAGGACCTTCTTGTTGTACAAATTTATGTTGATGACATAATTTTTGTGTCCACCACTGACAAGCTAAGCAATGATTTTGCAAAACTAATGGGAAGTGAATTTGAAATGAGCATGATGGGTGAGCTTAGCTTCTTCTTAGGATTGTAAATCAAACAAAGTCAAAATGGAACCATGATTCACCAGCAGAAGTATACAAAAGAACTAATCAAGAATTTTAAAATGGAGGATTATAAAGAATATGATACACTTATTGCAACTGCCACTAAATTAGATATTGATGAACCTGGTTCATCAGTTGATCAGAAGTTGTATAGGGGTATGATTGGTTCACTTTTGTATCTTACTGCCAGTAGACCTGACATTATTTTTAGTGTAGGGCTATGTGCTCGTTTTCAGGCAAATCCAAAAGAGTCTCACTTGACTGTTGTCAAGATGATATTAAGATATTTGAAAGGCACTACTAAATTGTGTCTTTGGTACCCTAAAGGTAGTAATTTCAATCTAGTAGGATAGGCTGATGCTGACTATGCAGGTTTCTTAGTGGATAGAAAAAGCACCTCAGGTATGGCACACTTCCTTGGCTCATGTCTTGTATCATGGGCTACCAAGAAGCAAAATTTTAGTAGCCCTATCTACTGCTGAAGCTGAGTATGTGGCTGCAACTTCTTGTTGTGCTCAACTATCGTGGATAAATAATAATTAGTAGATTTTGGTATAGAAGTGGGATGCATACCAATATTTTTTGATAACACTAGTGTTGTAAGTATGACAAAGAACCCTGTTCATCATAAAAGGACCTAGCACATAGATGTTAGACACCACTACTTGAGAGATAATTATGAGAAAGGATTAATCTTAATGGAATTATGTGCTACTGATAAACAAATAGCTGACGTCTTCACTAAAGCACTGAATAGGGAAAACTTTGAAAGTAGTAGGCTGGAATTAGGGATGACTAAGATCACCTAAAAGGAACTAGTTCAGAATGCGATAAGAAAATGAAAAAAAAAACATTTTTTGTTAGAAGTTCTGACTTTATGTAAAAATCTAGACTAATTCTTACTCAGTCTCATACTCTAATCAGTATACTCATGTGATGTGTGTTTATATTAATTATTGATCTCTTACAAAGTCTTTTTTCTATTATGATAAATGAGGCATAATCAAGAGAAGTGCTACTTGAAGAACCACGTTCATCAGTATATGCTCATGAGAAAAGGTTAGGTATGTTTCTATACTTTACACAATTAGAAAAATAAATACTCCAATTATGAGCATAAGTCATATCTTAACCAAACTCCTAAAAATTTAACCGTTGAGCATTGAACCAGTTTCATTCTCGTAGAATTTTAAATAAAATGGGATTATTTCCTAAAAACTAGCGTCGATCAATTACCACTTAAAGACCGGAGTCCTAATGGGATTAGACTCCTGATTGACCACTGCAAAAGATAGCCATTGCTGCACCTAATCATACTTCACTTTAAATACACTCCACATATTCCTACTTTAGTCCATAACCGTCATTAGGTGTTAAACCCCTAATCATCCTCCTTCTCTCTAAAATTCTCCAAAATTTCCAAAATCCTCCTGAAAATATCTGTTATGACTAACCCTCAAGAAAATGCATTAACTCCTCCACCAGCATCTCCTAACACATCTTCATCTGTACCTCCTAGCGATAACCCTAAACCAAGATTCCGCCGACAGAAAATGTTGGCAAGAAAGACTGTAGCTACTGGTTCTCTGAGAACACATCTAAATGAAAAATTGAAAGCAAGTCAAAAATGGGAAAGCTCTAAAAAGGAATCATCTAACTCAAACTCCGAGTCTAAAGCTTTTGTCTCTGCAAGCGATAAAGAAGAACGTGGGTCTTCTGAATCAGACAATAATCAAGAAACCCCTAAAGAGGTAAATACATGCTATGCTTTTTCTAATGTAGTGGAGAAAATAGATGATAGTTTTGTGTTAATGGGACTTGTGAGAGATGTAAGTGGGGGAGAATCGAATAGGAAGGGAAAGAAAAAAAAGGTGAAATTCTTGCAATTTGTGGGAGTTGAGAAGAGCGGCAACAAGCTAGGGGGAAGTGAATCTAGGGAGGCTGATAAAGGTCTTGTGCACCTGAGTGAACAACATGATACACCTAGTCCATCTGTGGAAGAAACCTTGGCTGACATTGCTGAAGAAACTTGGATCAAGCTATGATCCCAAGAAGCGCAAATCTTCTTCTCAAAAGGCTCTAACTGCCTCTAAACAAACAAAGAAGATCAAGGTGTTATCTCGTAAGTCTACTGTCCCTTCAGGACAAAAGGTGATAACTACTAGAAGCAGGGTAAGGCAAAGTGAGGTGGAATTGCAGAAAGCCCTAGAGGCAAGCAAGAAAAAGAAGAAGGAAAAGGGAAAAGCTAAAGTTGTGGAAAGTTCTGTGGCTTCAGAAGAAGAAGAGGAGGAAATGGAACTGGTCCATCAGGAAAGAGGTACAACTGAGAAGGTTCCCACTCATACACCAATGAAATACAAGACTTCCACCAAGAAGACTTTAGAATCTATATCTGCTAAACCCTTCCTAGGAAAAAGAACTAGGTCTGCAATCAAAAGAAAGCAATTGAAAGTTCCTGAAAAAGAAGAAGCATGGAATGGAGAGGAAGAAGAAGAAGAGGAACCTGAAAAGGAACATGACACATTTTTCATCTTTGGCAGGAGAAAGATCTAAAAAGGAAGAATTTTGAAAGGCCTAGAGGAACCAAGCATGAAGAGATTGGTTGATGCCCTGAGGGCACAGGGGTGGAAGAAACATGGCTCTTCAACTGGATGGCAGACTAGCAAGAAAAGAGCTGATAGATTTTATGGCAAATGCCACAGTGGTGAATGGGGTTGTTACAAGCTTGGTGAGGGGAGTAAAGGTGCAATTTGATGCACCTAAATTAGGCAAAATTCTAGACATGCCCTGTAAGGGCTATGATGACTATACTAGGCAAAGTTTGCCTTGTCTAGATTCTCTCGCTTCTACTCTCCAAATCACCAGAAATTTTTGTGATACCAAGTCTGCTGAAGAAGTGCCTAAGGCTAGGTTTGTGCAAAAGAGTGAGATGAAGCCTAAGCATAAGGTGCTTTTTGAATTTGTGAAGAAATGTTTGCTGCCAAGACAGGAGAGAAGACACACTGCAAATTATATGGACTTGGTCCTCTTGGATTGTCTTGTGACAGGAAAGTAGATTAACCGGATTGCTTTCATTGTCAAGCTGCTGGATAGAGTGATCAATGGCTCCAGGTGTCATGCCACACCTTATGGGTTTATACTGACAACTGTCTTGGACAAGTTAGATATGCCATTGAAAAATGGGAAATGGCCTCCAGCAAAGAGCACTTTGAAATCAAAACTTTGCAGGCTTGTGACTATCTGCTAAGTGTAACCCCAGTTGAACCCGGTTCTAGAGTTAGGGCATTGGTTCTAGAGTGTGGCACAAAAGATGCAGAAATTGCTAGGCTCTAGGCTCGCATTGCTGAACTAGAAAGTGAAAGAAATGGCCTCAAAGACGAGCTAGCAAAGGAAAAACAAAAGAGTGAAGGGATGCTCCAAACAATGCTCAATATCCTTCAATCCCAACCCTGTAGTTCCTCCAAGCCCTAGAACCAGTCTAGAAACCCTCTCAGTGACCCAGATTCGGGACTTTTCTCTATTTTTTTGGCTCATGGTTGGACATTTGTTTTTCTTTTTGTGGTCTGTTTTGTAGAAACATCTCCTAATCCATGACAATGTGCTTTGTTTTCTCTTGTTCTATCAAACTTCTGATCTTAATAGTTAAATTTTTGTGAAGTTGATTATTGATTAACTAAATCATGTTTTCAGTTGCAGTTGCCCCAGTGGACATGAGGAATAATTAACATCTGGGATTCATATAACATGCAATTTTCGATGATGCCAAAAGGGGGAAGAGATATTGTGATTTTCTTTGTATTCTAAAAAAATGTGATGTTTAAAACCTGATTACACCTGGTCCTTAATAATAAGTTAACTTAAAGTGTGAAAATTAAGCTGAGTTTCACAGGTCTCTAATCAATAAAAGCACAGAGTTTGTCATCATCAAAAAGGGGGAATTTGTTATCCAAAGTTTAGATGAAGTTTTGAAGATTGACAAAATGAACTCAGTCATAAACCAGGTCCATCATGCAAGACACAGTGTTGATATGCTTACACATGTGACATATGTGTGAAGAAGATAAGTCTCAAGGATCAGCAACAATATCTTCTGAGTTGATCGAAAAAGTTGCATAGGATAAAGAGTTGAAGTCTCCTTATATAAATAGAACTACATCCGGATCAAGGATAAGGATTGGAGTTTGAGTTGTTCTAGGACTCAAATTTGATGAAGGATCAACAATTCGAGTTTTAATCAAACTCTGATTACTAACTCTATAAATAATAATGAATTTTCTCTTTTACAGGCGATTGCACATATGCATAAGTTACACTAAATTGAGAGCAAAAGAGCTAGGAGATTTTGCAAGCAATTTGAGTGTGATTCAAGTGTGCAAATCTGAAGCTATATGAACCAAGAGTGAAGTACCAATTCCATTGTGTCTTTCTTTATTTCTAGTTCAATTGTAGTAGGTGTTTTCATATATTACCTTTCAGCTTTCATAGAAGTATTTGTATTAGGTACTTTGAGTATTCAAGTTAGAGTTAACTTGAAAGTGTCACAACAGTTGAGGTTGTGTGCAACACTGGGATTAGAGTTTAATCCTTAGGTTTACAAGAGTTTGTAAATGCTACTTTTTGGCTCAGTGATTTTAGTGATAGTTTGGAAAAATCCTACTGAGTAGTAGGCCGTGGTTTTTTTACCTTTTAAGCTAGGTGTTTTTCACGTAAAAATCTCTGTGTTCTTTACTTTATGCACTCTTAATTCCGCAAACAGACATATTAAGAACATCTTCATGAACCAGGTTCTTCTAGTGCAAAAATTAAGTACCACACAAATTACCCCCCCCCCCCATGTGTGGTATTGACATTTAGAACATCAGACTCTATTAAGTGTGATGTCTCCCTAACGTTTAACCCCTAATGATACTAACAACATGATTCTTCAATGTTTGGGACTCATGTTATCTTGTGAAGTCATAATTTTGATTGAAATCTCAGTATGTGTGGGAGTTTGGTATGGACTTTGCTTACTTTACATTTTGAGCATTGTTTTAAACTTTTTCCCAGTCTTTTCTTTATTTTTATTTATTGTTGTTATTCTGGATTGAATATTGTGTAAAGGAACTGTTATTTGGCTGAATGCAATATCCTGCTTGTGTCACTATCTGAATCTGTATTTATGACCTCAATGGATTCAAGTAATGTCATTATCCTAAGTGCATGTTCATATGTGATCAATTTTAAGGCATTAGTCTATGTATCCTAAAGCTATAAAAATTTAAAATATGTGCCTTATTTATCTATGATATGTGTGATTTTTGTTGTCCAATTTTAAGCAATAAGAAAATAAGTATCCTTGTTGTCACATGTGTGTAGATGTCTATTTTTCAAAACCTGTTCATTTGTGTGCTTCATTTATTTAATGTTGAAGTATAGGGCCTGTTCTATGTGCCTATTTCTGTATTATTCCGCTAAGGAAAGCAAGCTCAAGTGGCATAAAATGTCATAGTGGTTGGTTTGCATTGACAAGGCCTCATTGGTATTCAAGCAAGGGAAGATTTAGTGTTAGTGGTTAAAGGTATTTGGGAATAGATTTTAACTCTAGGTTGTGGTGCTCTCCCAGACACAAGCATTTCCCTGGCCCTTGAGGCCCTTGGTAGCTTTGAAGTGTCGGGGGATTCAAATACGACATCGTCCTTGAGTAGAAATCTTTTCTTAGCCGTTAATTCATTGACACTATTTACTCTCTTTGGGTTTTGTGTTTAATGGTAACGAAAGGTATTCAAAGTGAATCATTCACTATACTCAATCTCCACATTAGCATGATTACCTTAGCATTTAGGTACTGTTAGTAATCTTTTCTTCTAATATTTGTTTTGTATGATTTCCTTAAACATTCAAACACTTTCAGTGATTGTTTTAGTCTTTGATTAAGAATTTTATATATGGATGTATACACAATACTGATATTCTAATGACCTTCTCTTTTATTTTTTGGGCACGTACAAATGATTTGCCCTGCTGAGCTCTTTTAGAACTCAATCCAAGTCTAGGTTTGTGGTGGTCCATGAATATGATGTCGCTCATCATTTTATACTATTGAGCTTAACGTTTTAGGCCCAAAACTCCCAGGGTCACTTCTTTCCCTTCCCCTCTTTACTTATTATTTCGTCATTTCTCAGTTGCACTATGTCATTGTTCGTTTCTATTTTTTTAATTATATCTCATTGCATATATGAAACGCCTCTTGCTCATAATTGTACGTTGAATTTGAATGTCTTTTCTATTCTTTTCAAGTTAGTAGTTCTGTCAAGCCCTGCGGCATGGTTGAAGCAGTTTTGTCAACTCTAATGGGTTCTAGAACACCAATACTGTCCCTTTGACATTTTCCTTCTACTTTAACATCTCTCTGCTCCCAAAGCTCTATTTTACCGGCGGCAACCCTAGGTATGCCCTCTTCACCCACCAGACCAGGTAAGCTCTCGCCCTCTTCCTCTACCCCTACCCCATATTTATCTTCTTTTTGTCTCTTTCTCTCTTCTGTTTTCTTCCTCTTGTTTTGCTTTCCAGATTATCCCTTACAATCCTACAACCCTTCACCAGCCATCCTCTCCATTTCCCTGATTTGAATCTCATGTTCATTCCTTTATTTTTTGTTGTTATATACGTTGTTGTCGGTTTATTTTTCTGACTTTATTGTTATTTTAGTGTTCTTGTTTTGATTTGTTTATTTATTTAATTTAAGAAATTCAAAAATCAATTTGAGGTTTTATTACAATCTTTTTGCGCTACTTTGCTACTGGTGGGGCCTCACTAGTGGTAGCGGTGACAACCCATCCTTTCTTTGTCTTTATGGTGTCTTGTGTGTATTTTAGGTTAGGGGCTATGGCTATTAGTGGTGAGCGGGACATGCATGTGCGAGCATAAGGAACAACCCCAGCAAGGGTCAACGTGGGGCGGCGGGAGTTGGAGGCGAAAATGCTAGGTGGACGCAACATTGTCATATACACTAAGACAATTTCTAGGTTCTACTTTTAGGAGTTGGTACCTCCTATTTTTCCTTTCCCCTTTATTATGACAGTTAAATTGTTTCAATCTTAGCTCCTATTAGTTTAGTTGTCGCCTTGCTTTGTCTAGCTTGGTCGAATGCCTTGTGTATTTTAGTGATTTTCATTTAGTCTGTTGTAGGTATAGTTACTGTGGTCTGGGATAGTCGAGTGTAGTCATGTCCTCGGGGCGAGTAGGGGTGAGGTACGGGTAGGGCAGCGATTAGGGGGTGGGTCGGGAGGCAAGGGTGGTAAAGGATCTGGTCATGGAACATAGGTACATTAAGGAGTAAGTCTATAGAGTTGGTGAAAATTCTTAAGAAGAGGCAGGTAAATATAGTGTGTGTCCAGATGACTAGGTGGGTAGGGTCGATGGCGAAGGATGCAGAAAGTTATAAACTTTTGTACTCAGGAGTCTAGAGAGGCAAAAATGGAGTGGGTATCTTGGTGGATAGCGAACTGAGAGAGTCTGCGGTTAAGGTTTATGAGTAAATGATAGATTGATGGTTATTAAATTGGTGGTTCAAGAGTACACCCTGAACGTCATTAGCACCTATGCACCGCAAGAGTGCCTAGATGAGGAGGTAAAACAATATTTTTGGAGGTGTTAGATGAGATTGTGGGCCAGGTTCCGCCTGCTGCGAAGTTATTCATAGGAGGGGATTTCTATGGTCATATTGGGGTGACCGTGGGTGGTTATGGCGAGGTGCATGATGGATTTGGTTTTGGGGAGAGGACGGATGAGGTACCTCGCTGTTGAACTTCGCTAAGGCTTTTGGGTTGGTGACTGCGAACTCTAGCTTTCTGAAGAGGAAAGAGCATTTGGTTACTTTTCAAAATGCGGTAGTGAAGACTCAAATTTACTATCTCCTCCTCAGAAGGTGTGATAGTTGTTTGTGCAAAGACTGCAAGGTGATTCCGGTTGAGACACTCATGACGCAACATAGACTCTTGGTCCTAGATATTGGTATTAAGTTAAAGAGAAGGAAAATTTTTGCTCGTGGTAAACCAAGAATCAGTTAAGGAGCCTTGACTAAGGATAATGCCCAAGAGTTGGAGTGCCGGTTGTCTGCTATGGGAGCTTGAAAGAGTAGTGGGGATGCGAACATTATGTGGTCGGTGACAACAGTCTGTATAAGGAAGTCTGCGAGAGAGGTGTTAGGGGTCTCAACTAGTGTCTCTAGTGGGTACAAAGGAGACTGGTGGTAGAATGAAGTGGTTAAGGTAAAGTGGAAGCGAAGAAGGCAGCATACTTGAAGTTAGTAGGGAGCATAGATGAGGGGGAGAGGCAGACGTGCATTGGGAGATATAAGGTAGCTAGGAAGGAAGCTAAGTTGTCGGTCACAAGGCTAAGACTACGGCTTATGGTGGTATGTACAAGGAACTGGAGGAAAAAGGCGGGGAGAAGAAGTTATTGTGGCTGGCCAAATTGAGAGAGAGGAATGCTCGAGATTTGGACCAAGTGAGATGCATTAAAGACGAAGATGGTAGAGTACTGGTGGAAAATGACCAAATTAAGAGGAGATGGTAGAATTACTTTCATATACTTCTGAATGAAAAATGGCGATCTTGATCTTGTGCTAGGTGAATTGGAGAATTACGAGAGTCTCCGTAAATATGGGCACTACAGGCATATCGAGGTCGAGGAGGTTGTGTGTGCTATGCGTAAGATGAGTAGGGCAAGAAGGACAGGGCCAAGTGAGATTCCAGTAGAATTTTGGAAGTGTGTAGGGAGAGCTGGGGTGGAGTGGTTGACTGGGTTGTTTAATGTTATTTTTAAGGCGAAAAGGATGACAGATGAGTCGAGGTGGAGTATGGTGGTTCCACTATAGAAGACAAAGGTGATATACGGAGTTGCAATAATTATAAGGGTATCAAACTACTCAGTCATACCATGAAAGTATAGGAGAGGGTGCTTGAAGCGAGGGTGAGGATGACACTGTCTGCATCCGATAACCAATTCGGGTTCATACTGGGTCATTCCACCACAGAAGCTATACACCTTGTTAGGAGGTTGATGGAACTGTATAGAGAGAGAAAAAAGGATCTACATATGGTGTTTATTGACCTGGAAAAAAAAGTATGACAAGGTTGCTAGAGAAGTTCTCTGCAGATGCTTGGAGGCAAAAGGTGTGTCGGTTCCTCATATTATAGCAATTAAGGACATGTATGATGGGGCTAAGTCTCGGGTTAGGACAATAGGAGACGACTCTAAGATTTTTTTGGTTCGGATGGGGTTGTACCAAGGCTTTATGCTCAATATTTTCTTATTCGCCCTGGTGTTGGATACGATAAAAAACCATATTCAAGGGGAGGTGTCGTGGTGCATGCTATTCGCCGATGACATAGTTTTGATTAATGAGTCACGAGCTGGTGTTAATGATATATTAGAATACCTCGAGTGTTAATTCAGCGCCGTGCCGGGGGAAGTTGACATGTATGTGAGGATTGAGTCATAGGTTATCCCAAGTAGAGGAAGCTTTAAGTACCCATGTTCGGTTATCCATGGGGGAGAGGAGATCGACGAAGATATCATACACCATATTAGGGTAGGATGGATGAAGTGGAGGTTATTATCTAAGTCTTGTGCGACAAGAGAATGCCAACTATACTCAATGGTAAGCTCTATAAAGCAGTGGTTAGACCGGCCATGATGTATGGGGCTGAGTGTTGGCCTGTTAAGAACTCACATATTCAAAAGATGAAAGTATAAGAAATGAGGATGTTGAGGTGGATGTGCGGGCACACTAGGATGGATAAGATTAGGAATGATTATTTTTGAGAGAAGGTGCGCGTGGCTCTCGTTGATGAAAAGATGCGGGAAGATAGTATTAGATTGTTCGAGCATGTACAGAGGAGAAGCCTAGATGCTCCCGTAAGGAGGTGTAAGCGGCTGGTTTTCGAAGGAACAAGAAGAGGTCGAGGGCGGCCTAAGAAGTATTGGGGAGAGGTGATCAGGCAGGATATGGTGAGACTTCAGGTTTTCGAGGATATGATACTTGATAGGAAGGTGTGGAGGTCGAGTAATATGGTGGTAGGCTAGGATGTAGTCGAGTCTTGCATTAGTTTGTGTCTTTGTGAGCCTAGTCTGGTAGTGTTTTTTCTAAGATAGCTAGAGGTAATGTCGTTTTTTACTATTTTCTATTTTCGATGTAGGTTCTAATACTCTATCCTGTTGTCTTTTTTTTATCTTGAGCCGAGGGTCTTTCGGAAATAACCTTTCCAGCCCTTCGAGGTAGGGGTTAGGTCTGCGTACACACTACCCTCCCTAGACCCCACTTGTGGGATTCTAGTGGGTTGTTGTTCTTGTTGTCGCGTATATGACAAGTATATTTTAGATTGAATTTTTATCCTTATCTTTTAGTCATATTACTTAGGCAAGCCTAAAGAATTTTGAATAAAAAAGAAGCCTTAGATAGCAATCAATTTCATATCGTCTAATCATAAGCTATTATTAATTTTTCATACTTTACTAATTCTTTTCTTAAAAATTTTTAAAGCTCGAAGGCTTAACGAAGGTAGTTGTCCCTCTTTCAAAGATTACGAGTGTCGCGAATTTGATCTTTTCTAAAAGGAATTAGCTATTTATGAAAGATTAAGGCGTTGTTGCCCTAAATAAAGGCATTCAAGTAGTTTTCTACTTCAAAACCAAGGCATATATTTTAATTTCACGCTCCCAACATGGGCTTGGATGTAACACGGCACTCGGTGCCTTACTACATGTGACCGAGCGAACCAACTGGCTAGCTGAATCAACATGTGGTATCATAACATACTGAATGTGGAAGATAAACTAACACATTGCTGATATACTAAAAGTCTGGATGATATAAATTAAAGTGCGAAAATACTAATACAATTCTGGAACATCGTTGTATCCAACATAAATTAATATGAAAACCCTGAGACTGTGTATAACTGTTACTCTAGTCTATGAAGCCTCTAATAAAGTACTAAAAACACTGACTGCCTGTAAATACTGAAAGACCGTAAAGTAACGAAAAGCCCTGAAAGAACTGGGGATCACCAAACAGCTATTACGAGAATCCTAGCGCTCTGAATCATCAACCTGTAAATCATTAATTGCATCATGAGATGCAGGCCCTGGATAAAAGGGATGTCAGTACATTTGAATTGCACTGTTATGTAAAGCAACTAAAAGAAAGAATTGTAAATGCTGAAACTAAACCTAAGTTGATAACTGAGAATTGATAATTGATAACTGAAATGATAACTATTGAAACTGGAAACGAAATGTTAACTGATAGCTAATAACTGATAGCTGATATTTGAAATGATAACTGAAATGATAACTGATAGCTGACTTGAACAAAGGAATTAAGGATATGAATACTCCCTCTTTTGAATGATGAACAACCTGTTTATCTGAATAAGCTACGGCCTAGGGCCCAATATATATGTGCACATGCTATGGCCTCAGGCCCAAGTATACATATACATAACTGTGGCCTCAGGTCCAAACATGCATAAAGCATAAAATACAACCCCAGGCACAAACATCATAAAGCATAAACTACGGCCGCAAGCCCAAGTATGCATAGAGCATATAAACTACGGCCTTAGGCCAAAATGCAGGTGTTCAACATTCAGGAACTGAGAATCAAACAACAATATATGATAGTGAAATACTGAATCACACAGAGTTACATGATATTGGAATACTGGATCACGCTTAGTTACATAATACTGGAATACTTAATCACACTGGGTTACATAATATTGGATACTGAATAGGATTAGACCGAGACATGTATTCTTGAACTAGTTATGAACACTGAAACTTCAACTGTTTATGAACACTTAACTATATTTCTGAGTCAATTGGTAATGTCATAAAAGAAACATAGTGTAGGGAGAATCATTAAAATTGCCAAACATAGAGAGTTAGCATCACATACCTTAACTTCGTGCTCTAGAGCGTAATACAATATTTACCAACCCTTTCAACTTTAATCTATATAAATACAAGTTAAAGGGATTCCATATTAGCACTAATTCTCAAGTTTTAGTCACTTAAGTATTTTATCAAACACTTGGTGACATAAAGCTTCATAGTCCTAATTAATGGTGTTTCTATGCCCAACAAGCCATTCTCTTGATCCTAGATAAATTCTAAAATTTCAAATGGTTATAATCAATATTATTCTTTATCACCCATAAGCTAAACAACACCCTTAATCAATAATCAATAATCAACACCCCAACCATATAATCATTCATGATTTTCTACCAAAACCCATAAACTCATATCTCATTAACTAAGGTTTATAATTATGAAACCAATGATAGAATCAATTAGAGGGTGAAGACATTATCTTTTTGAAGTCCAAACCGTTTGAATTCGAGTTCTAGGCTTCTTTCTCTCAACAATGATGTCCCAATCGAATATCTAATGATATGGAGGGTTTACACATGTTAACAATACGTTGGAAAATTAAACTTAACTTAGAATCACTATTAAAACTTACCTTGGGTGGTGGAAGGACCCTTAATGAGTTAGATTTTTTAGATTTCCCCTTTCTAGATCAAGTTTTTATGTTTTGGAGTTGTGGGGGATGAAATATGGATTTAAAATGACGCCCCAAAAGCATTCCCGCTCACTTGGAGACTGCCCGTGCTACTGACCGTGCAAAACGGCAGTAACACTGCCTCAGAATTAGCACTGTCACGCTATGGGCGCTCTACCTGGCACGCATATCGCATACTGTTCTGTAAAACGCACATAACTTTTTGCACAGAGATCTGTTTGGGCTCTATAATATATCATTGGAAGCTATTTCAAAGGCCTACAACTTGAATGTTTTGAGGTTTCTCAAATTCCTTACACATTTTCACAGAACACTTCTGGAAGACAGACCTTCTGCAAACTTAGTCAATTTTGTCAAATCTTATGCACCTTACTTTCCATCTTGATTTTGAAACAACTATTTTCACCCATAATCATTTCGATGGGACTTCAGATGTTCAAAATCTAACCTTATTACTCCTTTAACTTATTCATACCTAAGCCGAATTTACGAGGGGTTACTTTTAAGATCTTTTTTCCTTACACTTTTACCATGATAGAATGATATGAACCTCCTTGTTTTATGAAACAAAATGTTTTAACTTGGTTTCCTTTTCACATTTATACAATCGTTTCCATTCTTGAGAGTTCTTCTTACGCTTATATATACAAATAGTAATTTCCTAAAGACTTTTCATCAAATCCATCTTCTTTAAACCATACTCTCCCATTATAGATATTATGTCCTATTAAGAATTACCCATGGAATACTAGTTAAGTCATAGTACAAATAATTAATTCAAAGTCTAGTCAATGTCTAATGGAGCAACCTCAGGTAGATTTTAATGGGTGCCAAATACATTCCCCTTAGAAGAACAAGAACCCTTACCCATGATCTCACCAGTTAGTTGACCGATAAAGAATACAACCTTTATTAATTAAATAGGTAACCAAGTATACCTTTAAATATTAGGTGGCGACTCTCTTTCATCAATAATAGAGATATCACAAGTTGAATCTTTTTTTGACTAGTGAAAATAGGGTGCAATAGAGGGAATTGGGGTCATATACCCTTTCCCGGATAGTCTTCTTGTTGTCTTTGGTGTCGGGGGAACCCCAAAAACTTCCTCTTTCATCTCTTTTTCTCCTCCTTATTCACATCAACCTCAGGCTATTTCGAAGTGAAAGGTTTATCGGGTGAGGATGAAGCCTCATTTTCATCCAATGCCCGGAGCTCACTGGTCTTGGGAAAACCTATGAAAGATAGTGTTAGTTTGAGCGCCCGTATAGAAGTTTCAGTGTGACCAAGGAATGTGGAACAGTCTCAAGCCTATCACCTTCTCATTGGCACTGTTGGGTTTATTGGTTTTCCGATAGAGAAGGGGTCAGATCAATATCAACTTATTACCTGTGGTTCTAGAAAACTTCTGTGGCAACCTTCAAGAAACTTTGTTGTCAATGGTGCTAGTTGAAATGTTGAGGGCTTTGTACACATGTGAAGGAGGGTGTGATTTCCCTAACGGTTGTAACTTGCTGCTTCAAGTTTCGGCTAGAGAACATTTCTTGCAATGAGAGGCCATCATTGACAACTTTGTGGGCATCAGCAACATGATCCGCATCCACAACAAGAGGATGAGACATTGTGTCTCCCCACATGTACAAGAAGAGTGGAAGGAAATTTTGACAAATCATAGTGGAGAATGGGTCAACTAGAAGATATCATGGTTAGGTGGAAGACCTATACTAAGGGCTCCTTAGAAATACTTCATTGAGCTGATCGGACTTGAAAGCATCCAATCATATCAACCCTGCGGGTTCTCAGACATTTTGGGATGGTCCAAGATCTGCCTCTATGGACAAGGATAGCGCTATACGAGGATGAGCACAACAGATAGATTCCAATCAGTAGGATAAGAAGGATCCAAGAAGAATGGAATGACCTAGTCACAATGCCAATGGGTCAAAACACATGGAGCACTCTAGAGTATTATGTCTGGATAAATGAGGAAGGTGAGCTAGCCCAACCAAGCAGAGAGGGTATAGCCTATCTGGAGGATGTAGAAGCTTCTTTACAAATCTACCGTGAGATTCTGCCACATTTCCATGTGACTACCTCGATGCACTATTAAGTAGTCCCAGGATCCATCGATCACATATTTCCACATTCTAAACACGATTACCGGTTAGTGGAGTGCATTAAAATAAAGTCTAGTAAAAAGCCAAAAGAAGATCTAGAGGAACGGCCGGAGTTCAACAATGACGAGGAGGAGTTTGAAAAAGACTTGAGGAAGCTCCGTAAGAAGAACCAAAAGAAGAAGAGGAGATGGAAAACGATTTCGGAGATGGATACTAGAAGTTTGTAGATTTTCTGTTCTTTACCATTTTGTACCCTTATCCCCAGCTTTCTTTTTAATTTCCTAAAGGGTAAGTTATTCAAGCCCATGCAGTTCTCTAAATATTAGAAACGATAATGTAATTTTTGTTCCCGCTTATCTCTGTCCAAAATTATCAATGAAAGCAAACTTTCATTGGATCTAAATGTGTCAAGTCTAATTATTTTCCAAACAACTGTGATTTAGGCCTACCTTCGGCAATGAGAGGTCCCACGAGTCCTAGGAAAATGCGCTAGCTTTAATGTATGAATTAATTGCTATATATGATTCTCTACTTGTATAAATAAAGAAACTGACTCCTATTTTTTTCTTTTCTTTCTTCTTATTTTTCTTTTAATTTTTATTATTATCCTGCAAAAGAAAGTTAGTTTGTGTCAACTCGAAACTAGAGAAATCACCATCCAATTTAAGATCAAAAGGAAAGATGTCCGCTACAAAAAATATGACTGAACATGCTCTAGTCATTATCATCACGAAGCTTTACATTATCTTCAACAGCCAACTCCAACCTCTTACTGAGCTTTACTACCCTAATGTTTCTAGGTAGAATAGCAGATCCTGTTGAGCCCCTAGCATTGATCTCCTCATAGACACACTGCTTGAGGGTAATAGCATCCTTGTACAACTGCTTGTGGAAGGGGGCCATATCAATCTTGTACACCTTCTAGGGAGCATCCAGTTAAAACTTTGTGGAGAAGTTCCTTGTGACCACAATTCCAGTGTAAACATCATTGTCTATGGCTAGCCACTTTTTCTCCAAGTAATTGTCAAATCCGGAAGAAGAAAAATTCAATAGCATCCCCAGCTCCTCAACATCAAACTCCATTTCAAACGCCCTTACATTACTCTTGACTACCTTTTCATAAAATTTGAAATTTGCATAGAACTCCACCACAGCAGGAACACATACACGGGGGAACATTTTGACAAACATGTGCTTGTATCCCTATAGCTCAAGTTAATCATCCAGTTGAGCCATCCCTTTTTCATTAGTTTTTGCAAGAATCTTCCCATTAAGCACTTTTCTATTCCTGAACTCTGTAAGTCTATCAACCACATGGCACATTCTTTCTCTTCTTTCCTCTACTAGACCTTGCATTTGGGGTAGCAATTTTTGTAGCCCTGGTAACCTTTCTCTTTTGTGTAGAGGACTTTTCTAGAAAAGCAGACTCAAACTCATCTTCGCCATCCAACATAACCATGGGTTCTACAATTGAAACTTTCTTACTTGGCTTTTTGGCACCTCTGGACTCCTTAATGATTTGTTCATCAACAACCTTTCTTTTACTTCTTGTAAGAGGAGTCCTATATGGAGGAGCCACTTCTTTCCCTGTTGGAGCTTCAAACTTTGTTGCTTTCATAGGAGTCTTCTGTTGTTTCTTCCCTACCTCAGATAAGGGCAAGTCATCTTCATCACTTTCGACCTCGTCATCTCTAATGAAAGGAGTAAACAAGGACCTAGGTTTTTCAATCCCTTTCTCTCCATGTGCTTTTTCTAAATGGACTATGACAGTGTTCATAATGGTCATAAAGCCTTCATACTCCTCACTCATATTCTCATTCTCTTCCACACTTTCTTTATCCACTCCTTCAATCTAACTTGCCTTTTCTTGATCCTCACCTTCACTCTCAAAGTTATCCGCTTCTTCACTAGTCTTTTCTTATTTTGTAGAATCATCCATTTGTTCACCTATCATATCTTCTGTCTCACTATCCTTCTCTTTACCAGAATCTCCCGCATTCTCACTCTTTTCTTCCGCATAAGCTTTGTATATAGTAGTATGTTCCTCGTGACTGCCCATCACTTCTCCTTCCTTTTCACCCCCACTATCATCCTCATCGTCCGTCCAAGTGTATGAAAGATCATCAGATGCCTCCTTTGCATTCGTTTTCTACTCCCTTCTCCCTCAACTATAGGCACCGTAGTAGTGGCATCTACCTCATTATCCAGATTTCTACACTCTTTTCTACAGTGAGTTCCTCCTCTTGTGATTTCTCACTTGTGGGTGGAAGAGTGTCTAAGGATGCAACATTTATAGCGAATACCAGAACATCTAATTTTGAAGGAGGGGGTTGTACGTTACATGCAATGGCTAGCATTGATTCCCCTTAAACAATAGTTATAGTTCCTTGACCATTGTATTTACTTGAGTAGCAGCATCAGGCACTACCTTACCATTCTTGATAGATTTTCATGGAATTTGCAGTAGGCATGAATGCATGGGTGGTTAGTTTTGGAAGTGAGGGTGTAGTGGAGGTGGGATGGTGAGAGCAGAAGGAACACGGGATGATGGTGTAGGTGTTGATACCCAATTTTTTTTTATATATTTTTTAATATGCAAAACACTTTCAAAATAGCATATTTATGCATATATAAGTATGTCCAAGTGTTTTAGTTATTTTCCTAATTTTTAAAAGATTTTTAAACCAATTTTATTTCCCTATCTTACCAGTAAAAACCAAGAATTATTCCCCAAGTTATCATTTCTTTGATTCATTTATTGTGTTCTCATATTTATACCAAAATATAGCTAAGGTAATTTTTGCAAATTTTTACAAATTTATTTAGTATTTTTAAAGCTAAATTGCATATAATTGCAATATTATCCTATTTTAATATTTAATTGCGTTTATAATAACAAAATTGATTCCAGTATTTTTATTTCAATTTTTATCTATTATTAATCAATTTAGTACCTTTAATTTATTTCCAAAATTTAATTTTCTATTTTTATAAAATAAATAAGGGAAAAACTAGCTATTTAAATACTAGCCCTAACTATTTCAATTTTAGCCTACATCACCCCCCCAATTAAACCCAATTTCAATCTCAATTCCCCGACCCAATTTTTAATTTAAATCCACCCCTGAGCCAATTAAATACAACCCGCCCGGCTCCCCGTTTAATTCAGGCCGTTGATCAAAATGATCGATGACCACGCTTCATTCTTTCCTTTTTTTAATTTACCAACCCCCTCCCCCCCGAACCCTAATCATTTTCACCAGCCCGCTGCCTCTGAAACCCCCCACTCTCTCAAACACTCTTGAATATTCTAAAACCCTAGTCGTCTCTTACCATCTCTGCCCAGAAATTAACCGGAATCTATGGCCTCCAAGGCTACGAGAGTCCTACACCGGCCTCCCATGGCTCCTACGTGCATGATCTCTCAATATTCAAGGCCTGACCTTGAAGGTCCATACCCAAACCTTTGTCCATTCAGAGTTCCATAGTCATCTCCGGCGTTGTTCCGGCGTACCATGGTTGTTTAAGCCTGATTATGACCTCTCCGACTCAGATCGATGACCTTTAAAAGCCTTTCTCGTCTCTAGGGTTCTTCTAAACCCTAACCCTTCGAGGTTTTCTTTGATTTCTTTAGATCCGTTGTGTACCTGCGCTTTCCCTGCTGTTTCCCTGAGCTTTCAAATGATTTTCCTAACTTTTCTTTCAAAAAATTACTTTCAAAACATTTCTTTTTCGAACTAGGGTTTTCTAAAAATGTTCAAGTGTTTTTGACTTTCTTTCCTTTCATGTGTATTTGCCTCTGTGTTGTTCTTATAGTCTCTTTTACCATTTTCTTATATGCTTCTCGTACTATGTTTCCCTATAGTATGGTCTCATATGTTTTTCTACTGTGCTCCTATGTTTTTCTTCTACTGTGTTTTCTAGATTATATTCCCGTATGCTCTTGTACTATGTTCTGGTATTTTCTTGTACCATGCTCTGGTATGTTTCTCCTACTAGATTTTTTTATTGTGTTCTTAATGTTTTACTATTTTCCTTCTACTGAACCTTGTAGTAGTTTCATCTAAAATATCCTCTTAAGCATGCTTTCCTACTGTTCTTAACAATCTTTTCTCATTATGCTTCGAATTAGTTTCTTCCACTCTGTTTGCTTCGAACCATTCTACTGTGTATGTATGTTAGTTTATAATCATGTTTCTCATGAGTTCTATTGCTGAAAAAAGCATGTTAGAAGTTTCAGTTCTTTTCTGAAACCCCTAAACATGTTTTCGATTCAATTGCTTGCCCTCTCATCTTTGCTTCGTGATTTTCTTGAGCTAAGGTTTTTATTTTAGAACCCCCAACTCTTTCAGACCAACTTCGAGTTTGGACATCCGTGTTTGCATATGATTCTGGATTTTTACTAAATTCTTCTACATTGGATTTTCTATTGATGGCATAACAATTTTCTTTCATGCTTAACATGTTCATATGCTCCTTATATATGAGGAACTTGCCTGTAAAGTGGTTTTCGAACTTGTGATTAATTAAGAATCCCTTCTAAATAGGTCTAATTCCCTTTCCATTGTTTGTTGATTTCCCTTAAGATAAAAACCTTTGCAATCTTTTTGACTCGGTTCATTCATACAAATCTCAGGCCTTGTGATGTACTGGCTATTAATTTATTTCTTTACCTTATTTGTACAAACCGTGTACTTCAAAACCCTATCCTTAAATAACCTTTTTATGTAAGTGCCCTTTATAGCATGTTGTGCACAAAGTCTTTATTCAATTTTTTTTTAATTGGTTTTCACCTGTTTGAATCTGAATCCGTTAATTAAAGGGAGTCGTGTGTAATTGATTGACAATCAGTTCTTCAACTATTTTCTTAGCTTATTTCTATATGATTTTTACACTATAAAAGGCACGCCCTTTTTCACAAACAAATGATTAACGATCCTTCACTACACACTTCACAATCCTTCTGAACTATTACTTACGCACAATAGTACTCTCTCTTCTTGTCTGCGCTGTGCATTTTACAAGACTGCTTCATTTTCACTATTTGTTTCTTTGAAACTGGTATGTCCTAATTTAAGCTTCAGCATCATCAGAATGTGTTTATTTAAAGCTTTTGTATCCATGTCTGCTTTACTGTTTCTATCGAGTTCAACATTTAAATTAAGTATTCTCATATCTTTCTGCCTGTTCCTGTTGTGAATCCTTGCTCCCCAACCCTACTACCCCTATGTGTTTGTGAGTTGTGACTTAAGGCATGGCAATGCGATTTGTTGCCCATGAATTAAGTTTGAACCAGTGGGGGTCTTAACCTCTATATAAATAGGCTGGAGGGTGTGCAGCATATCCCATTGATGGGTGTGCCCATCAGCCTGCTTTTCTTTTGCTCTTGCAAATTCCCTCATTCCCCGTCCCCTATGTGTATCAATGGGAATTGCTTNGCACTTACACTTACTCCTAGACTCTAAGTTCTGCCCCCCTCTTATGAGCCTTGCCTTGGGACCTTGAGTTCTCTCTGAACTTAGACACTCGAGGTCTGGCCTTTCCACACTGCACTATGTCTTAATCTGGTAATGTATTTGGGGTGTAACCACTGGCCGAAGTTCATATGAGACTCTTAAGGAACTTTGACACACCCCAAATGGGAGAAAGTGTTTGGAAATCTGATCTCTCTTGGAGTTGGTTTACTTCATACTTCAAACAAGAAGTCTGAATCAGGCTCTCCTTGGTTATAATTTTAATTTCTGATGTATTTTTCTTTTCTTTACTTCTGTGGACTGTAATAAATTTTTAATAAAACTCTCGGGGATGGCTATTGAAAAAGGGAGGGGTAACCATGTATGCAAAAGGGGTAGATATCGTGGCTATAAGAATTTCGGCATTCCCACATGTGGATAACCTGCCTATAGGAATTTCTAATTCCAACATTCTCATTTGTAGATAATATGTCTATAGGATTTCTAATTTTAGCATTTTCATATGTAGATAGCATGCCTATAGCATTTCTGCATCCCCACATGTAGATAACCTACCTATAGGAATTTCAAATTTCAACATCCTCCTACGTGGATAACATGTCTATAGGATTTATGCATTCTCATATATAGATATCATGTCTATAGGATGCACATACATGTAGAAAATATGCCTATAAGTCCTTTCTAATTCTTGCATATCCACTTCTCACTAGGTAAACATGTTTATAGGTCTTAATAACCAAATGCAATCAGATGTCATGTTCATATAAAATCCAGTATTTAGATGTCATGACTGCAGGGTTTCTGCATTTTTACTATGTCTATAAATGTGTTCTAAAGTCGACAAATGCATAGAAAGCATGTTTATAGGAGTTAATCAAATCTGAATCATCTCACTCGTTTATAAGTCTAAAACCTGGAGTAATAATGTATCACTAGCTGCAGAGCTTATGATCTTTTTGCTAAAACTCACCCTTCTTTAATAACTGACAATCAGTAGGTAATCAGCTCGAATCCTTGTTTCTAAAATCTGTAGATATCATGGCTATAGGACCCTCGTCTAACACTTAGGCAAGCTCCAGGATAAGTATTATAAACTAAATCAGATTTTTATTAGCTACAAACAACAGGCAGTCTTGATTCGGGCTTCTTATCAGAACTACGTAATAACTTAGTCCGCCTTAAATCTTTAAGCTTTAATTAGACCTTCAACAGTACATCCAATTCATGCTACATTATGTGCTATTCTTTTGTTTAAAGGAGGTCTGTTTGAGTCTTTTTGTTTGTTTATATGCAACCCCAAAGTTCCTATATGTGTTCTGTTTGTCGCCTCAGTATTTTTACCCTTTGAAACCATAAATAAGCCCAACATCTCCTCCCTTTAGGATTAGTAGTCCCAAATACCTCCGGGATTGATAGGATTAGGGCGAGTAATAGCATGCAAAATGTGAACGAGACCATTCCGTGCTTTAATACCTTAAAGGGGTGGGAAATGATAGATTTGGATATGATGACCACGCGATAACATCACGTGTAGCCCTCATTGGGGAGTGATTACCGGTTATTCGCATTAAAGTCACAACAATAGTTTGGCCGGGAACCACACTAGTGGATCCTGAGGGGTGCCTAACACCTTCCCCTTGGGATAATTTCAAGCCCTTACCCAATCTCTGGTTACTTGACTCAAATCTTTCTTAGTGTCCTAATGCACTTAAATCATTAGGTGAAGACTCTTCAATTAAGAAAACCCAATTCCCAAAAGGGAACGAGTTGTCTTCCCAAAATGTCATAAACCCGATTTCGCGAGAAAAAGGGGGCGCAATAGCATGGCGACTCTACTGGGGATTTCTTTTAGGATTTTACCATTTCAAGCCATTATTATGACTTTACATTTCTTATGTGCCTTTATTTGTTTAGTCCATTTAAGAATTTAATTCCTTCTTCTATTACAAAACTGACTTCTCTTTTATTTATTTCCCTTATTTCTTTTACTATTTTCCTTTATTGCATTCCTTTATTACTGTTTTAAAATTATTGTAATTATTACTTTATAAAAGTTCCAATACGTGACAACTTGTTTTAATTATTGCACAATCATGTTCTCAACATCATATTCCACTCATGCCAAACAAAATACCATAGCAACGCTTATAATGAGTGGTTGGACCCTTCCGATATTATCACCCCCTAAATCCGGCAAAGGCATATTTGCGGTAAACTAGTTGGTCAGCAGTGCCGTCGACAGTTCTGTGCCTTTCCCTCTTGTGTTGTCCGCTCAAGGGTACCAGTCTAAAACCCCATAGAAACCCTTTCTATTTAAATTGTGCATGTATCATGGTCAAACCTCGCCGAGTTAGCTATGTTGTCCGCATAATGACTCTTTAAGATAGTCTTATCCAAAGTCCATTGGGTTTCCCTAAAACCCAAACAAACATTATCACGTTTTGTGCATTTATTTGGAGAACTAAAATGCTTTATGCCAATTGTTGATATTAAATAGTCGAGTCTGGTGGGGGTGAGGGCCTAACCTTTTGTGTCTTGCAGAAATATAAGGCACGAAGTCCCTAGATTCGGCTTGGTCACCAACATCGACCCCCTACTACTAAGCTGGTTGAAGTATCTTCATTCTAGTCATCAGACTCTTGTCTGGAAATACCAACTAAGTCTACCTTTTCTCCTGGAAATCAAACCTAACAACAAAATCACAGAAGCTGCTACACTATTTTGGGATTGTGATAGGTATGTGTTCCGCGTCGGAGACATTGAGATGACACCTCTGCTCGAGGAAATAAGAGGACTGGCTGGTATGCCATGGGAAACTCTAGGTTTGTTAATGCCAGAAAACCGCAAGGGTAGAGGTTTTCTCAAAAAGATAGGTCTAAAGAAGAATCCAGACTTGACATGTTTGAAAGAGTCGTACATTCCATTTGACTACTTGTACGAGAGGTACGGTCACAACAAATCTTACCGTATTTATCTTGATGAGTTCGCCCTTACATTATTGGGGCACATTCACCGAAAGGTCTTTGTCTTTATGTTCTATTTCTTGGGGATGATAGTGTTTCCAATGAAGAAAGCAAGAATCCATACTGAGCTAGCTATGGTCACAAAAACGCTAATGGAGGGAATTGACGAAAAACCATTCAGTCTCACACCAATGATCATTGCAAAGATATACCACGCCTTACAAAGGTGTCAATAGGGAGCCAAATACTTCGAGGGTTGTAATCTGCTACTTCAACTTTGGCTTGTAGAACATCTCCAAAGGGGTGAGTACCGACAAGAAATCTATCTAAGGGACTGGGATGATCATATTGCTTTCGATCACCCAAAGCGAATAAATTATATCCCTGATATGTTTGCTCAGTTGAAGGATGCCAAGGGATGGGTATAGCTGTTTGAAAATATAGAGGAAGACCAAGTACAATGGATGGTCGAGTGTTTCCCTACTGAATAATTCATCGTTCGATCCAAGGATGCACCATTCTGATACTGATCGGTTTGAGGGAAACTTACCCTAATGTCCCTCTCCAAGTCATAAGGTAGGCTGGTAGGAAACAAGTTATACCAATGGTCGACAAGATGAGTCACTACTGGGCTGACTTTCAAAATGACGATAGTCCTTACAGAAGCCAGGCTTAGCATATGTGGCACTGCAAAATTATCTTAGGAAGGGACATGATCAAACCAGACAGATACCATATTGGTTGTACCACACACTATTCAGGCTGGCTGGAGGACAATTACAATGGTCTGGGTCAACCCGGGTTTGTTCAAGGTCACAGGATCATCGATGAAAACGCTGAAGCACAGGTCAAGTACAACCAACTACACAAGATGATTCGGGAATGTGAAAGTGAGTACCGTGAAATACAAAAAGCCAATCAAAAGCTAATTAAGCAGTGGAAAGATATGGCTGTCAGCACCAACAAACAATTGGTCTATTTGGAGCGAGCTATAGTAGAGTTGGAAAGTAAGTTTCTGAAGAGGTTTGATGACTACCGAACTGCTGAAGAAATGAAGGCGTACATTTAGCCAGAGCTTACTTCCTAGTAGGACTGCGTGAGCTAGGGGAGCTATTCGATGGAGCCAGCACTGCCAAGTCTGGGGAAGGTCCCTCTGAGACCAAATAGATAATAATTTCCATTTGCGCTTTATAAAATGTAATATGACCAATGGCCATAAATGATTCTTATTTTCTTGTTATTTTGTGTCGTTTTGGGATTCATCTACTTTTATCAATGAAACGAGGCATTTAGCATTTTAAGTTCTCCAAATCAACTTGTCGCTAGGCCTACCTCGGGCACAACGAGGTTTCCAAAATTAGAACACGCAATATATTTCAGCACTACGTGTTTAATTATTGCAACATTTTTCTTATAATCCTCACTAACTAGTTACCCTTTTTGTTTTATTCTTTTGTTTTAGTCCCCTCCCCAAAGGTTAGTTCGTGAACTCAGGCAACATCATCATATTTTATGAGATCCAGGGGCCCCCCACCTACTCCTCATCCCAGTACTATCAGACACAAAAACAAAGGAAAAATGGAAAGTTCGAACAACTGAACCGAACAAGTAGAGGTCAATCGTGGTACTCTGGTCCCTAAAGAAAATGCATTACAACTAGAACAAAAGTTGTTGAAGTTTCAGGAAGAACTTGATCAAGTCCAGAATTTTGTAAGTCTATCATTTTCCCTCACCACTTCAGATATTACTTTCCCAAATACTCAGAATCTTGTACCTCTGGAAAACATCCCAAAGCAACAAAACCATCCTGCTTCTCACCAACACTGCAATACCTGCCATACTTCAAATAACACCCCACTGCTCGTCCCAGAACTCCAGAAATCCACAAATGTCCGCTGCCATACCTAACACAATACCCCCGTCCACGTGGAAACAGTGCCACACTCCACCCAGCCCATCTCAAGAACACCTGAGTCCAATAATAAGGACTTGCTCATCAGAAATCTAGCCGAAGAGCTTAAAAAGTTGACTAGTAGAATTCAAGGCGTTGAAGGTAGTAAGGGAATTGAGGGGCTAAACTATGAAGATCTTTGCATACAGAACGATGTCGAACTGCCCGAGGGGTACAAAACTCCCCAAGTTCGAAATGTTTGATGGTATAGGGGATCCCAAGGTCCACTTGCAAACATACTGTGACAAGCTTGATGGAGTGGGAAGAGACGAGAAAATCCACATGAAGATTTTCATGAGTAGCTTGAAGGGAGACATCTTATCTTGGTACATTAAGGATCCGAAGAAGTGGTCAAGCTAGGTAAGCATGGCATCTGATTTTGTCGACAGATTCAGGTTCAACACGGAGAATGCACCAGATGTGTTTTATATTCAAAACTTGAAGAAGAAACACATAGAGACCTTCTGTGAGTATGCTACTCGATGGAAATCAGAGGCTGATAAGGTTAGGCCTACTTTGGAAGAAGAGCAAATGAACAAATGTTTTGTTGGGGCCCAAGGCCCACAATATTATGAGAGGCTGATGCTGATCGAGAATCATAAATTTTCTAACATCATCAAACTAGGAGAAAGGATCGAATAAGGCATCAAGAGTGGTATGGTTACGAACTTTGAAGCCTTGTAAGCTACCAATAAGGCTTTATAGTCTAGTGGTACGTCCATGAAAAGAGATGTAGGTGCTGTAATGGTTGCACAGAGGACCAAATCCCCTATCAAATACCAAACCTATCCAATGTCTCCACCCATATATCAACCTACTCCAAACTACCAAGAACCTTCATCATCTTACCATACTCCACCACCCACTTATCAGTCATCTCCACCTCCCACATATCAGCCCACTTCACCCAAATACTCCCAGCCAGAACATGTCTACCAAGCCTACAGTACCAGACTATCCCACTATCAATCACCTCCTCCACATGAAAATTTCTCTAGACCTCGACCAAATTTTGATCGCAGACCTCCCAAACAGTATACCGCCATTGCTGAACCAATCGACCAGCTGTAAGAAAGGCTCAAATTTGCTGGTTACGTTACCCATATCCCTTCTATAACCCCTGAAAACCCTTCTCAGTGGGTCAATCTAAATAAATCCTGTACATACCATTCCAGCATGAAAGGACATACCATTGATGAATGCAACTCTAAGAAAGATAAGATCCAGAATTTGATTGACAACAAGATTATTGTGGCAAAAAAGCCTGCTCAGAATGTCTGGAATAACCCTTTGCTAGACGAAAAGGGTGGAGGTGTTCACATGATCGAGATAGAGGATGACTGGGACCACAAGGGAATAATTGGTTTAATCACAGAAGGTGACGATCCAAAGAAGCCCGTAGTCACCCTTAATACGATTGTGGTCTAGATTCAGCCTTCTCAGGATGTCGAGGTAAACATGTCCACGCCACTCGAGTTTGAAGCACCGAGCTCTGCAAAGACAATAGCTTCGATTGAGGTTGAGTTTACGTCACCAGCAAATGCACCAACACCTTTTGAAGTCACAGTTTTACCACCTAAAGGGCTTGTTCCGTTTGGAGTAAAGATAGCCAAGCCAGTTCCAATTGCAATGTCGGCAATAACACCACTCCACACAAAAGTCATACCTTGGGACTACACAGCCGAGGCCAGAAGAAAAAGAAAGGTCAAGTTTGGGAAGGCCGTTGCCGCACAAGGTATGACAAGAACCGGCAAGGTTTATACCCCGGAGTATTTGGCTGAGCTAAGGAAGCAGGCCTCTAGTAGGCCAACTATCACTGAAATTGGGCCCGGCGATCTCTAGAGAAAGGTACAAGCTAAAGAATACTCAGTCATTGATTGGCTAAACAAAACACCGGCACAGATTTCTATCCTTGCTTTGCTACAATGCTCCGTTGCACACAAGAATGCCTTGTTAAGAGTGCGGAGTGAGGCATATGTACCAAGTAACATCACCGGTAGAGAGATGGCTAACATGGTAGGCCAGGTATTGGAAAGTCACTTGATCACTTTTTACGAAGATAAGCTACCGCCAGAGGGGTTGAGTCACAACAAGGCATTGCACATCACCATGTAGTGCGAAGATTATTTTATCACAAGAATCCTATTTGATGGAAGATCCAACCTCAACGTTTGTCCATTGGTGACACTCAAGACATTAGGAAATGGGCCGTATAAGATCAAGGACAGGGCCATTAACGTCAAAGTTTTCGATGGATCCCAAAGGTCTACTATTGGGAAAATTAGCTTGTGTTTGTAAATGGGGCCTAATTGGTTTACTGTTGATTTTCAAGTGATAGATGTGTCAGCATCTTACAATCTATTGTTAGGATGACCATGGCTTCATTCCATTAAGGCCGTAGCGTCAACACTATATCAGGTAGTAAAGTTTGAGTAAAATCACCAAGAGGTAATCATTCATGGCAACGGTAGCAAATCCATATACAGTTTCCAGACCATTCCAGCAATTGGAAGGATATGCAGGGAAACTTACCACCACATCGAGCGAGTCAAAACTGTTGATAAGGACAAATAGTTGGATAACAAAATTGAAAGCATATTGAACTAGAACGGGTATGAACCTGGCAAGGGACTTGGAAAGAACCTCCAAGGATTCGCTAAGCCCATCAAGCTCAAGAAACATGGCACCACCTTTGAATTGGGATATGAGTATACTTGCGAAGAATTCAACTGCTGGTCGCCACCATGGCGCGGTCCTTACTATTTTTTAGAGCAGCCAATACCTTGTTTAGAGCAAACTTTCCAACTGGCCGAGGTTATCTACGGGTCAGAAGAAGAGGAAGCACTTGTAGCAGTGAGGAATTTGTTCCTGGAAGACAACAGTATGGATTATTGTGTCGTTTTCGAGGAGGAGGGGGAGGAAGGCCCTTCCATATAGGCTGTAAGCAAAGGAGCATGCCTCAATAACTGGACTATTAGAACCACCAGAGCCCGGTGATCCTCAGGGTAGCAAGGTCGAACAAGCATCATGCACTATTTTATTTTACTAGTTTACTTTCCTTTCGTATTCTTTATTTTTTTGCAAGAAATAGCTCCAATTTTATAAAATAGTTATGGAATTTATCAAAGCATTTCGGTTTTCTTATAAATCTTACTCTTATTATTTTCTCTCATTACTTTACTTATACAGCGTTACTATTACTTATCTTGATGAACCAATGACTGTGACACGCAGTGAGACAACGCAACAAACGAACATTGATTCAGAGGAAAATGATAGAGAAGCATAAGCAATGGCACGAAAATCTATCATTCGCTCTATTGGGGTGTCACATTATAGTCTGCATGTCAACTGGGGCAACTCCCTATATGTTGGTTTATGGTACAGAGGCAGTCATTCCCACCGAAGTAGAAATTCTTTCCTTAAGTATCATACAAGAAGCTACGAGTAGCTAGCTCTTATAAATGGTAAAAGAATGAATGCAGTCTGTCACGGTCAGCTTTATCAGAACAGAATATCCAGAGCCTTCAACAAAAGAGTCAAACCAAGACGGTTCACACTGGGGCAGTTGGTGATAAAGAAAATTTTCCCGTATCAAGATGAAGCCAAAGGGAAATTCTATCCCAATTGGCAGGGTCCATACATGGTTCATCGGGTCCTGACAGGAGGAGCCCTTATACTTGCAGAAATGGATGGAGAAGTTTGTCCAAAACCAATCAACTCAGATGCAGTCAAGCACTACTATATGCAATGTTATGTTTTCCTATATGATGTAATTTTTGTATTCAATAAAATTTTCATTTCCCCCGACAATGGGAAACTAGGGCAGAATTTTGAAGAGGACCCTAAAAATTCCGAAGTAATTTCAGCAGATCATCGCAATCAACCATCAGAAGCAGTAGCCCAGCAAACTGGGGAAGAATTTCGAGGAGGACCCTTAATATTTCGAAGCGAGAAAGGTTGTAATTTCCTTAACCACATCACAGTTGTCGGTTCATCTAAAAACTATTTCTTAAATATATACTCATCTCATATTTTTTTACAAACTCATGCATGTCCAAAATGGCTCTATTTAGAAATGCTACCCCTAGTGATACGCACAGTATGACCAAAACAAAGCCAATAAGCTCAAGCAAAGTCAGCGGGGACTCAAACTAAACTTTCCCCTTTACAAAACTCACGATTTTTCTTTGGATGTAGGCACTCGAGTTGCAAAGTCATAGAATATATTATACACTCATACTGTTCAGGAATATAACTCTCAAAACTGTCACACCTATTCACAGTTGCTATCCGTACATGATATCCCTAGCAGCCACAATATCACAAGTAGCTATCAGCTATCATCTAAGAAAATTTTATTACCATTCTCCTTTTATCTCTTGCATAAGGATACAAAGATCTGTCTCCATCTGCATTCTCTGCATTGTATAAGGCTACCATTCTGCCTTCCGAGACTAAGCTCTGTCTCCATCTGCATTCTCTGCATTGTATAAGGCTACCATTCTGCCTTCCGAGACTAAGCTCTACCTCCACCTGCATCAGCTGAAAGATCTACACTTTATTTACACCTGCATCGGCTGAAAGATCGCCACTTTATTTACACCTACATCAGTTGAAAGATCGCTACTTTATTTACACCTGCATCGGCTGAAAGATCGCCACTTTATTTACTTCTTGCATGGCTGAAAAATCATTACTTGTTGCATTTCATTGGCTGAAAGATCGCCACTTTGTGTACATCTTGCATGTCTAAAAGATCACCACTTTATTTACACTTGCATGGCTGAAATATCACCGCTTTCTGTACATCATGCATGGCTGAAAGATCGCCACTTTATTTACTTCTTGCATGGCTGAAAGATCATGACTTGTTGCATTTCATTGGCTGGAAGATCGCCACTTATTGCATTTCATGGGCTGAAAGATCACAAATCTATCCAAAGTCGTCATTGTTCGGAGGCACCATTTTCATAGCCCGAAAACGCTATGCCATGGCCTGAACCCCTTTTAATCTCTTGCATATCATTATTAAAAGGCATCATAGTTCGGAGGCATCATTCTCATAGCCCGAGAGCATCATTTCATATCCTGCAAATCCTTTATTATATGTTTCATGGCCCAGGACATCATGGTCTAAGGACGTCATCCTAACCGTCCGACGACAGCATTCATGGCCTGACGGAAACTTGCATCATGTTTAAATTTATTGACAATATATGCTTGTATTGTCTATTTGTAGTTAAAATGGTGAGCAACGGCCATCTCGGTAGGAGCATTCCACTCTAGTCCCCGCATCCCTACTAAACCTTAACCATTCATCCCAGCCTGAATATTGCGTCCGTTCTTGAGAAGTCTCCATCGACATACTTTACCTATGGATCCTGAACTACATATGGCTTCATTCCTATAAGACTAGGGATATTCAGTTAGCTCAGAAACCAGAGCACAGTCAGTCTACTCAAACCATTTCGTTCGGCCAAAATTGGCCATCACGTCTTTACCCAACAACTCTTCCATCCTTCCCGGGTAAAGAGGGGCAGCTGTTGATACCCAAATTTTCCCATTATATTTTCTAATATGAAAAACACTTTCAAAATAGCATATGTATGCATATATATATATGAATGTCCAAATGTTTTACTATTTTTCCTAATTTTTAAAAGATTTTTAAACCAATTTTATTGCCCTATCATTGCAGTAAAAATGAATAATTCTTCCCCAGGTAATCATTTCTTTTATTCATTTATTGTATTCTTATATTTATACCAAAATATAGCTAAGAAAATTTTTGCACATTTTTAAAAAAATTATTTAGTATTTTTAAAGTTAAATTGCATATGATTGCAGTATTAGCCTATTTTAAAAAAATTTTGCATTTATAATTACAAAATTGATTCCATGATTTTTATTTTTATTTTTATATATTATTAATCAATTTAGTACCTTTAATTTTTTTCCAGAATTTAATTTGCTATTTTTATAAAATAAATAAGGGAAAAAGTGGCTATTTAAATACTAGCCCTAACTATTTTGATTTTAGCCAAAATCAATCCCCCAATTAAACTCAATTTCAATGTCAATTCCCCGACCAAATTTTTCATTTTAACCCGCCCCTGATCCAATTAAATATAACACGTCCGGCTCCCCGTTTAATCCAGATCGTTGATCAAAATGATCAATGGCCATGCTTTATTCTTTCCTTTTTTAATTTACCAAACCCCCTAACCCTAATCATTTTCACCAACCCGCCACTTTTGAAAACCTCCAAACTCTCTCGAATATTCTCAAACCCTAGCCGCCTCCTACCATCTCCGCCTGAAATCCACCGGAATCTATGGCTTCCAAGGCTACGAGAGTCCTACAACGGCTTCCCATGGCTCCTACAAGCATAATCTCTGAAGATTCAAGGCTGGAACTTGAAGGTTCATACCCATACCTCTGTCGATTTGAAGTTCCATGGTCATATCCGACATTGCTCCGGCATACCATGGTTGTTTAAGCCTGATTCTGACCGTTCTGACTCAGATCTGTGACCTTTAAAAGCCTTTCTCATCTCTGTAGTTCATCTGAAACCCTAACCCTTCAAGGTTTTCTCCGATTTCTTTATATCCGTTGTCTCTCTACGCTTTCCCTGAGCTTTCAAATGATTTCCCTAACTTTTCTTTCAAAAAATTACTTTTAAAACTTTTCGTTTCCGATTTAGGGTTTTCTAAAAATGTTCAAGTGTTTTCTGACTTTCTTTTCTTTCGTGTGTATTTGCCTTTGTTTTGTTCTTGTATTCTCTTTTATCATGTTCTTATATGCTTCTCTTACTGTGTTTTCCTATATTATGGCCTCGTATGCTTTTCTACTGTGCTCGTCTGTTTTTCTTCTATCATGTTCTTGTATGTTCTTCTACTGTATTTTCTATAACATGTTCTCGTATGCTCTTCCACTATGTTATGGTATTTTCTTCTACCATGCTCTGGTATGTTTCGCCTATTATATTTTTTACTGTGTTTTAATTGTTTTACTATTTTCCCTCTACTGAACCTTGTAGTAGTTTCTTCTAAAAGATCCTCTTAAGCATGCTTTCCTATTGTTCTTAATAGTCTTTTCTCATTATGATTCAAATTAGTTTCTTGATGAAGTTTGCTTCGAACCATTCGACTACGTTTGCATGTTAATTTGCTATCATGTTTCTCATGAGTTCTGTTGCTGAAAGAAGCATGTTAGAAGTTTCAGTTCTTTTTTGAAACCCCTAAACATTTTTTCCGATTCAATTGCTTGCCCTCTCATCTTTGCTACATAATTTTCTTGAACTAAGGTTTTTATTTTAGAACCCCTCCCTCTTTTAGACCAATTTTGAGTTTGGACATCCGTGTTTGAATATGATTCTGGATTTTTTCTAAACTCTTCTACACTGGATTTTTTATTGATGACATGACAATTTTCTTTCATGCTTAACATGTTTGTATGCTCCCTATATATGAGGAACTTTCCTTTAAAGTGGTTTTCAAACTTGTGATTAATTCAGAATCTCTTCTAAATAGGTCTAATTGATTCCCTTTCCATTGATTGTTGATTTCCCTTAGGTTAAAAACCTTTCCCATATTTTTGTGTGCTGACTATTGATTGATTTCCTTACCTTATTTGTACAAACTGTGTACCTCAAAAACCCTGTCCATAAATAACCTTTTTATGTATGTGTCCTTAATTGCATGTTGTGTGTTACACCTCCTTTTTTACACACCACCGCGAAAGGTAGTATATAAGGGAGTTCTTCCACTTTAAGTGACATTATTCGAAATGGGATTATTTAATGATCAGTGTCGCCACTTGGGATAGGTTTGGTTTCTAGTGTCCGAAGTCACCGGTTTATCTTGAATCCCAAATCGAGGAAGTTTTCAACTTTCCAAGTGAAGTTTGCGAACCAGAAATTCTGACTAAGGAATTCTGTTAACCCGAAGGAAGGTGTTAGGCACCCCCGAATTCTGTGGTTCTTCCACGGTCAATTAAACTATCATAATTGGCCTATTATCTGATTTTTATACATTTTCCAACCTATAGTGCAATTTTAAATTATTTACTATTTTTAATTAATTTTAAGGATATTGAACGTCCTTTAAAACATATCTTTGGATTGCATCACATGAAATGCACCCACAATCTGAAACACATTTTATTCAACATTTTATGATTTGGATTTGGGTCACATGAAAAGCACACCCGAGTTTAAGAAGGTAAAATTATTAAATAAAGCGCCTAAGAGCAACTAACACGTTGATAACTTTGCGGGAGGCCATGAAAATTTCCTAAATGGCACATCCCGAGTTCTAAGGATTTTAAAGAAAAAATAATTAAAGAGGGCCACGCAATTTGTGATTTTTATTTGGCGCGACGCACCTCGATTCCATTTTAAAGGATGTCCTGATGATGAACAATTATTATCTATTAAAGTTTGTCTCTAAAAAATGGGCCTAATACAGGAAAGAGCCAATTGTTTTTAAGCAAAGGGCTAGGCCCAGCACCAACGAACTGGCAGCCCAATAGAAGAGAACATTTAGAAAGATGGCACATTTGGGCCTACAATATCAAGCCCAGACTCGAACAAAGACTACTTCAATTATTGACGAATTCCTTAATTTGAATCTGCTGCTTAGCTTAGAAAGCCCAATACTTATATCTTAGTGTTTTTTAAAACCATTAACAAAAAGAAATATTAGTCTAGGACTTTTAAATCTTTGGGCTCAACCCAGGCCCAGTCTTAGATGAGGAGAGGATGGGGAAGATGTGGCCCAGGAAAAAGAAAAATACTTCAAGCCTTAAGTGCAAAAGGTTGTTCGATCTTGGGCCCAAGGTTCGGCCCAATTTCAGCTTCTCAATGTGTTTGAGTGAAGGACTCAACATTAAGTCCTTAAAGCTGACTAACAACGAGATTCAACAAAAAGGAAAAATAAAAGACATTCAGTACATAATCCAGGTACGCGTTCATCCATATAATGAACATCCAAACTAACTTTAAAACCAATATTATTGTTAATTAAACACAAACTTCAGGCAGAATTCAAATGACTAATTCCAACGATACCATATGCAGGAATACATAAACCATGCCATGATTTTGAAAAATAAAGTAATTAAAGATTTACTTCCTATGAACTACATGACATATGACTTTGGAAATCATTTCTGTACTTATCAGTGGCAGTCTTAAACAAACACATACGAACAGAACCTCATACAGCACCAATAGCACTTCCTTTTCTAGCTAACTAAAACATAGACCATATTATAACATCAACTGATTGCAGCTGAAATCAAGCAAACTTAAAGATATATCAACCTAAAAAATTAAACTAAAATAATGTTATTAGTTGTTATTAAGCTTAAACAACTGTAAGGCCCCGTGAATCCCTACTCGAAAATCCGGATCCCGTGGTGCCAAGTGAGGAACATGTGTTTAGAAATCCCTACTTGAAAGAAGATCTTTATAAGAAGTCACATTATTTATAGCTCTAGAATTGAAAAATTCAATTGTGTTCAGAAGCTCATCTTCATAATAAGCATTACAACACACTTCTATACAACCAGCTATTACAAGCCATATGGGGAGATGCTATAAGACTTGACTGAGAGAAAGGTTTTGACATACAAATGTGTTACTAAGTGTATTTCTCATTGGAAAACCCAAAACCAAAATGCGATACTTACAATGATAAGCAGATCGTTGGACTAGCACAATTGTAGATAACCCATTATCGGAAAGAGATCATTCAATTTCGGCAATTGCGGCAGGCTATCAACCCTTGATGAATCTTGAAGTGATATGAGAACCCAATAAGATAGTATGGAATAATCATGGAGGGTTTGCAGATGTTCATATTGAGTTTTTCATGGATTTTTACTTGAGACAATTAACACATGTTGGAGGTGTAAAGAGAAGATAAACATTTGTTACGAGCTGGACATGTTTCTGCTATATTAACTCCCAACTGCAATATACGACCATGCCGCGAGCAACCAATATACTAGGAAAAGTGAGCTACTTACTGTGGGATGTCCGAAGTGGACACAAAAGTTATGGCAACACAATATTTTCCTATGACGGGGATGTGAGGATCCCAATTTTCAGAGAGACTTTATGCACATGGTGACCATTCTAATAGACATGCATTCATGTGATAGATGTTAAGGCATACTCTTAGGCTGCTAGGCAATGAGAAGCATTCATGATAATATTCGCAAGAGAGTAGATTGATTGTTCAAATCATATAATCCATATACACAACTGAGTAAAACAGTGACTCGAGAAGGATCACAACGTTGGGATGCTTTGCATGGAACTTGGCACTAAAAAGGTAAATTTTATGATGGTGCATGTAGAGGCACAAGCGAGTAGATTTTATCCAATTAAATAAAAGGATTCTGTAAGAAATTCATCGGATATAATCCCTTGGTGAGAATTTAGGAAAATCAAGTGGGAAGTATCAATCCTAGAGTTATAACTCAATTCAAGGGAATAATTACAGAACTTAATTCCACAAGAATGTAAATAAGAGAATTCATAATCGAGTAGATTCACGAATACTGCTTCTCGTTCAAAGAGTTGATACACGTAATGTTTTGTTATTCAACACCTTGCTAAGACCACGTTTATGAGAACTTTTCAATAGGGTTGTACATACACATTGAGTACAAATTCTGATTTGATTCACTTAAAGATGTTAGGTTAATAGGGCAATAGATTAATCAATACCCCTCGACTCCACATCTCTAACGTACGTATGTAACATGCTGACATACCACATGATCTGATGGTGCAGAGGCATCAATAGGGACAAGGACACTCCCCTCTTAGCGATGTGTTTTACCAATCTATCCATATCTCAATACATTTTTCTAACAAGCCCTTTGGCAATCCACTCGGACTCGCGGATTATGGTATTAAGGTTACCAATCTTGAGAATAAGACTTAGAGAGGAAATCAGCTCCCTAACTTGAGCTCTATAGCACGATTGGAGTATAAAAGAAGGGTAAAATTCCTAAATGTCTAAATAGCCTCGAACTTATAGACGTGGTCGACAACACTTATAAGAAGGCCTCTACTAGACATGGCTCCGAAACATCCTAGGATACGTGAAAACCTTAGGCTCTGATACCAAGTTTGTCACGCCCCAAAATTCGAGGAGCGTGACTGGCACTCAACCGAGTAAACCCGACTGAGCAAGCATGTTCGACCTCATTCTACCCAAACTAACTCATGAATAAATTGGAGATGGACTCCATTAATCAAATTCTATAAACATATCAATAACGATTTCAACTTCATTTTCATTAGCAACTTCATTCGCCACTTTAAAGGTGTTACAAGTTCTATATATCATTACCAAACATCAATATTTCTATTTTAATTTCAAATAGCTGACACTACCCGCAACCTGTCTATGAAGCCTCTAAATACAAATAAAGAATAATATGGAAATGCCAGCAACAAGGCTCAGACTATACCTTACACAAATACCAAAATAGACTTCGGAAGAAAAACATCATGAGCCACATAGGGCCCCGAGAGGAAAGGGGCTCACCAATATAGCTGACGGAAAGTGGAGGAGGTGCTACTGTCGATGGACTGGAGTACCTACTATAGAACCACCTACAATCATAACACGAGTGTAGCACCCCCGACAAAAGGGATATCAGTATATTTGAATTGTACTGGCATGTATGAACAAACTTTATCCCAAGTAAAATCAAACAATGGATAGATAATGAGTAGTAATAGAATCAACAATCAATGCACATGAAAGGAACAACCAAGGCCAAACAAGTTTCACAATCTCTCCTTTTCCCTTTCAACATCACTTAATCATATCAAAGATTTCACAAACTTTCATTTAGATAGTGATAATGATCACATTCCATATTTATTACCTTGACCACCCTTATTACCTCGGCCACCCTTATCACCTCAACACATAATTTATCATTTTGTGTTGCGGCGCGGAACCCGATCCCACCGGACGGGTATGCTACCGCAGAATCCCCCTCAGAATGGGTATGTGGGCTTCAGATTTGTCATAGAAGTCGTTGCCCAAAACTAGGTTGTTCTGCCTCATTCTGCGACCATTCTGCGATCACAGAATGGTTATGTGGTCCGCAGAGTTAAATCTGCGATCGTAGATTTCACGCTGAATCGCATTTTTCCAGCTTTTGGTAATTTGATCATAACATGGTGTAGGAGTGTCCAAATGACGAACAGTTTGGAAAGTTGGAAATTAGACTCGAAGTCCTTTCATTTAGTAGGTTATACATCACTAAAAATTTTAGATATTTAGATATGCTCGTTCAAAGTATGGACTAGTGCAAGATCGTTGGGAATTTTAGCCTATTATGGACTTTTTCCAATTTTTCTTAGACTTAGGCCTTTCCTTGGATCCCAAATTACTTACCATAACACTTATACACATATTTACCAAATCCAATGGATGTACGCCATGATAATAGCACATAAAAATATTATAATCAGCCTACGTGACACCACAAAATCCTAAATTACATAGCAAAAATTTTTGGGGCCTTACAGTAGGAATGTGGATGAAGACACTTGCTTTGAAATTTCCCGGCCCAGATAATTTGAGGAACAAATTTTTGAAGAAGATCAACTTTCTCTCAAGAACCCCTCCTCCTACTCTCTTGGTTTTTCTCAGAAAAGTTGTTAAAATGAGGGGTTGGGGTGTTTTATTAAAAATGGGGGGGACGGTCGGGTTGAAAAATTAGAAAAATTGGAGCCCCGATGCGGAATGCGTTCAGGAATGCGATCACATTCCTGATATGCGGTCTACAGACCGGTCGCTGAATGGCCCTAAAAAATGGGCAAAAATGAAAACACATTGTGTCGGTATACAACCACTATGTGATCCGCATACACGGTTTGCAGTCGCATGATGCACTGTATTTTTAGCCTCAAATTGTACTGACACATTGGCTTACACTGGGATAAAAATGCAGTCCGCATATCAGTTATGCGGTCGCATAATAGACCGCATTTTGACCTCAATTTTAACCAAACCACTGACTCACTATGTGGCAGGAATGCGGTCCGCATACTAGATTTGCGACCGCATTCTGCGCCGTAGAATGGCATTTTTCCAGAAAACTGATTCTTTGATTTTTTTTAAAAACTTATATCAATACCAAGGGTCCGAACCGCAAAGAATTCTACACATTCCTAACACATATTCGTAACTTGACAATATGAGCTACTAGGTTCTGAGCAATTTTTTTTTACGGGGCCTTACATCCTCCCCCACTTAAAATCATTCGTCCTCGAATGAGGATCTTTGAAAGTCAGTTGGTTTTTGAAAACATGATATGCAGACTCCCAATTTTCACTAATTTCCATATGTTGAAAAATTTGCCATAGTTTCCTTTGTAATTTTGACATATCTACCTATCAGAGAGCCCCCGAAACACAATTCTAAGCATCTTTACACAATTACAAATATCCCTACAGCTGGTATACAATTCATTGCATAATCAATTGCACCCATTCAATCGCTTGCTACATTTATGCACATAAACTAGTCACTTCAATGAGTCCCACATAATTTAATCATTTCAACATACTACATGTATATAAATAAACCATTATCAATCTACACTATCATTAGTTGTTTACTTATCACATTAGTCTTTATAAAACTTTCATTCACCAAAGGGAGGTTCACATGACTTAAAACAATCACAACACATACAACTTTTGCAAAACTTGAGAAATTTCAATAGTAAAGCATTAGGAAAGAAACATGGGGTGTCTTTGCACCAATTTGGACACAATATCAATTTGCTTTTGGGATAAGAGTTTGCACGATTACTACTAGACTTGTTCAAACAGGTGGGGATATTTTTTCTTCATTTCTTTTTCCGCTTCCCATGTGGCTTCCTCAACTCGTTTACTTTTCCATAACACTTTAACTGAGGCAACTTCCTTGTTTCTCAACTTACGGAATTGCCTATCAAGAATGGAAACTGGAACTTCTTCATACGAGAACTCTTCATTAACCTCGATAGTCTCGACTGGCATGATGGTGGATGAATCTCCAACCACTTTCTTCAACATGGACACATGGAACACCGTGTGCACTAATGACATTTTAGGAGGCAATTACAGCCTATAAGCCACCTGCCCTCTCCGTTGAGCGATCCGATATACCTAGGACTCAACTTCCCTTTCTTCCAAAATCGCATGACTCCCTTCATAGGAGATACCCTCAAGAACACCCAATCATTAACTTGAAATTCCAATTTTCTTCGAGAACGTCCGCATAGGATTTCTTGCGACTCTGAGTAGTTTTCATCCTTTCCTGTATAACTTTAAGTTTCTCCATAGCCTGGTGCACAAGATCCGATCCTATCAATTTTGCTTCACCCACTTCAAACTACCCAATCAAAGACATACACCTTCTTCCGTACAATGCCTCAAATGGGGCCATCTGAATGCTAGCATGAAGCTGCTATTGTAAGAAAACTCTATAAGTGGAAAGTGATCATCCAAATTACCTTTGAAATCCAAGACACAAGCCCGCAACATATATTCAAGTGTTTGAATAGTCTGCTCGGCCTGACCGTCAGTCTGCGGAAGGAAAGCTATGATGAGATTCACCTGAGTACGCAATCCTTGCTGAAATTTCTTCCAAAAATTAGCTGTGAACTTGGCCCCTCGATCCGAGATAATAGAAAGTGGAGTGGAATAAAGCCTTACTATCTCCTTGATATATAACTTAGCGTATTGTTCTGCAGTATCGGTTGAATTGATTGGCAAGAAGTGAGCTAATTTGATGAGTCGATCCACTATTGTCGAATTTGCGCTGAGTGCGAGGTAACCCTACCACAAAATCCATGTTTATCATTTCCCATTTCCACATTGGTATTTCAATAAGCTGAGTTAACCTACCGTGTCGTTGATGCTCAATCTTCACTTCTTGACAATTCGAACATTTAAATACGAAGTCTGCCACACCCTCTTCATACCGTTCCACCAATAAATCTCCTTGAGATCATGATACATTTTCATACCTGGGTGCGTGAAATACCTAGAATTATGAGCCTTCGCCATTACCCTCTCCCGAAGCTCATCTACATCCGCGACACATTGCCTACCTTGACACCAGAATACACCATCGTCGCCGCCGAGTGAAAATGCCGAAGTCTTGTTATTCAAAACTATTTCCTTCATCTGAGCCAATGCTGGATCAATAAACTGCTTTTCCTTGACTTTTGCTACGAGTCACGATTCTACTCCATTATGCACCATAACATTCCCCACGTCTGATGTCGAAATACAAACCCCTGGACTAGCCAATTGATAAACCTCCCGAGCAAAGGGACTTTGATCCGCTCCAAAATGAGCCAAATACCCATAGACTTCCGACTGAGAGCGTCGGCCACCACGTTCGCTTTCCCTGGATGGTAAAAATGTTCATATAATAGTCCTTGAGCAATTCTAACCACCGTCGTTGTGTTAAATTCAACTCCTTCTACTTGAACAAATACTGGAGACTCTTGTGGTCTGAGAAATAATCTACATGGACATCATAAAGATAATGCCGCCATATTTTTAAAGCAAACACAACTTCCGCAAGCTCCAAATCATGCGTCAGATAATTCTTCTTCTGATTCTTGAGCTGCCTCGAAGCATACACTATAAACTTCCCATGTTGCATCAACAAACACCCTAAAACCAACCCTGGAGGCATCACAATAAACCACAAATCCTTTCGTGCCTTTTGGCAAGGTCAATATTGGTACCGAGGTCAACCTTGACTTTAGTTCCTGAAAACTTTTCTCATAAGCATCGGACCATTGGAACTTAGCTGCCTTCTGCGTCAACTTAGTCAATGGGGAGGCGAGGGTCGAGAATCCCTCCACAAACCTCCGATAATACCCTGCTAAACCCAAGACGCTATAAATCTCCGTTGGGGTCGTGGTTCTAGGCCAATCTTTCACTACTTCAATCTTCTGGGGGTCTACCTGAATCCCTTCACTAGAAATAACATGACCCGAAAAGGCAACGGACTCCAACCAAAACTCACATTTCAAAAATTTAGCATATAATTGGTGTTGATAAATAGTCTGTAGAACTGCCCTGAGGTGACCGGCATGATCCTCCCGGCTCCACGAATAAAAAAGGATGTCATCAATAAAAACAATCACGAAGGAATCTAGAAATGGCTTGAAGATCCGATTCATAAGATCCATAAAAGTTGTCGGGGCGTTGGTTAGCCCAAAAGACATGACCAAGAATTCAAAGTGACCATAGCGAGTTCTGAAAGCTGTCCAGGGAATATCCTTCTCCCTAATCATCAAAGGGATATTTATTTTTGATAGTGACTTTTTTGAGCTGCCAATAATTAATACACATCCGGAGTGACCTATCCTTCTTCCTGACAAAGAGAACTGGAGCACCCCACGGCGACACACTGGGCCGTATGAACATGTAAGGCCCCGTGAAATCCCTAATCGAAAACCCGGATCCCGTGGTGCCAAGTTAGGAACATGTGTTAGAAATTAGTAAATATGCTTCGAGGTGAGCAAGCTCTCTGTAATGCATTAAAAAGTCAAGAATAAGTTTTTATAAAAATGCAAGAAATGCGGTCTAGAATGCGGTCGCATAATCGAAATGCAAACCACATATCTGCCGCAGAGTGAGGCAGAATGTTGGTTAAAATTGAAGTCAGTTATGTGGTCGAAATGCGGACTACATAGTCATCGCATATTTTCCTTTGGATTTTGTGAGGGTCAATTTTGCGGTGCACTTTGCGACCGCAGAACATGAATGCAGACCGCATTCTTACTGCAGATTGAGTCAGAATGTTTAGTTTTTGGGGATAATTCTGCGGTCCATTATGCGGACCACATGTTTACTCTGCGATCGCAAATGTGATCGCATATTTGACTCGGGGCTCCAATTTTCTAATTTATAACCCGACCTCCACATCGATATATCTGGTATTATTGCTCATTTTAAGCATTCTTTTGAGCTTTTTCTAGAGGGACAGAGAGGGTTTTTAGAGAAAGAAAGCCTCCACATCAAATTACTCCATAAGATCTTGCTTAAACCTTGAAGATTTGTCAAGAAAGGCACCTTGGTCATCCTCCTAAAAGGTAAGGGTCTATAATCCAAGCTCTTAATTTCTCAATATAACTAGGATAGACCATTAGAAGGGTAATTGATGAGGATAGAAGTGGATATCTTTCATGCATGAGTTCTTAAGAGTATTTTGTTAGGTCTTGAGCTAAGGATGGGATGAGGGATGGTAGGATCTTTCACAAAATGGTTTTAAAAGCATGATACCCACTTAGTGTTTGAAAATATGCTCAAATGAACTATAAATATGACCACCTCTCTAATTTGTGGTTCGATTTATCATGTTCCTAAGATATTGACGTTGATAAGAGTCTCGGAGAATTGTAGGACTTAAGGAAAGCTCAATCGAGGTATATAGGCTAAACTTTCTCTCTCGGAAGTGAATTCCATATTTGTTTGTAAGTTTAAGTGTGGTCTACATACCAAAATTGTATGGTCCTGAGTCGCCTCTTAAAAGTAGTTTAGCATGCTAATTGGGTAAGAAGAATTGCTCTGTTTAGTGCTCCTAGTTGCTATTGTGTGTATTAAATTACTTGGTTGATTATGTCTACTTGGTCTGCTTGTTGATGAGATGTAATTGACATAAGGAAATGAATCGAATAAGGAAGTGTGAAACAAATATAAAATAAGTCTCAAATCTTATGAACTAACTTCCAAAAGTAGAATGGCCTAAAGGTCTTGTACCCGAACTATGCCCATAAGTGGTTGTTTTATATAATGCTTTGCCTCATAGATACGATTAATGTGTAATATAATTGTTGGTTGGTATATTCCTCTTGGGAAGAGTCCCTTATGCTTGATGATTCTATCTCTGTTGAATTTGAAAATACATAATTTTTGGAATATTTGGTACATTGATATTGGTTGGTGATCTTTGGGAATAAAGGATGAAAATGTGAAAAACCAAATACGGCCACCGTGCCAGAATAAATAATCTTGTGAATGGCCAAATGAGCCAAGGAAATACTTTTGTTGTTGGTGACTGGAAATACTAATTGGAATCTGTAAATTGTGAACGATATTGAGGTAAGCAAGGTTGCATTTATGATATATTCGTATACTTGTATTAATACTATAATTGTGTGCAATACTAAATTGAATCAAATATGTTTTCGGGAGTATCTTTAGCAACACCGAGGAAGGGTGAGTCATAAGACTCATTCCTGAAACTACATGTGCCGGTGTAAGGGTGCATCGAGCTTATTCCCCTTAACTGGGATGATCTTGGCAACATTGAAATTTGGTAACATCAACCTGTCGACGCCCCCTATTTTTCTACGGGCAAAAAGCGAGTTTCGACATTATGGGTGGAATGACTCTTTTATCCCCTTTCGGCGAATTTGGGTTATGGGTTTTTGAGAGTCACCACCTAATGATTATAGTGCATTAGGACAATTTAAAAGAAGAGAAGAAGATTTTGAAAGAAAACCAGAGTTCGGGTAAGGGCTTGAGATTATCTCGAGGGGAAGGTGTTAGGCACCCCTCAAGATCCACTAGTGTGGTTCCGGGTCGTGCTTAATTGTGACTTTAAGAGTAGGCGTGAACAAGCAAAGTTTGCACATAGGAAACATAGCAAGTTGAAAATTTCGAAAGAAGAAAGACACAAGTTGTTTTGAAAAGAGGAATTTTGGTTGAAAACATTAAGCTAAGATAGAACATTAAAGAAGAAGAAAGGGGTCCTAAGTTTAAACATAATATGGATCACTTTGGTGCAATACCCAGCAATCATTCTCACACGAGATATTAGCACACCAGTCATCATATCCATATTCTACTCTTCCCACCCCGTTAAGGTATTTAAACGTGATTAGTCTCGTTTTACTTATTGCATGCTAGTACCCGCCCCAACCTATCAGTCCTGGGGTGTTAGGACTTCTAATCCTAAAAGGGAAGAAAGGGATAGGGGCTTTGCATGGAGTTTCAAAGGATAAAAGTCTAATTATCATTCAAAACATATACCAAGTAGGGTAATGAACAATAAGACAAACCAAGGCTCAAAGAAACCCCTTTAAACAGACAACATATAGTTTAGCATGTCTTGCATATACTAGTTTGGTCTTAAATTAAAATTAAGCGGCGGACGGATCAGTTTAACACATAGAATCAGATAAAAGGTCTACATTAGGCAACTTGGATCCAATTGTTAGGATCTGGAGTACTTTACCGGATTATTAGTTAAGGACTAACACAGACACGTTTCGAAAGAAGCAGAAATCTGCAGAAGTTCAGAAAGGTTTTGAAAAGTTGCTGGAACTGTTTAACGAAATATTTCAGAAGTAAAGTGTTTATAAAAAGGAGGCGAGAGTTTGAAAGTTGTTTTGAAAGTAACTTCAAGAAATAAAAAAATTTCTGACAGAGAATTGGGAAAAACGATTTTAGAACGTGTGTTTATTAAGTTGCAGACAGGTTTGGATGAATCTGTTGAAAACATTGAAATAGTTGCCAGATTACATGCTTATAACTCGAGCGAGCTTGAGATCCTATAAGAAGGATGTCTACTCCGATTTCTTTATTTACTGAATGCTATTTTTACCGTTTAAGGCAGACGAGATTTGTGTTATCCTTTCGTTTGCCTATTTTTTATGCAGTTCTATAGGCATGATTTCTATATGCTTTAATGAAGAAAAATGCAAGCCTATGGACATGATCTTTAGGTGATTCAAACGTTAAAAGCCTATAGATATGATATCTAAGTGATTCAAATTAGTAAAAGTCCTATAGGCATGATATCTAGGCGATTCAAAGTATTAAATCCTATAGGCATGATTTCTAGGTGATTTAAGGTATTAAAAGTCCTATAGGCATAATATCTAGGCGATTGAAAGGATTAAATCCTATAGGCATGATTTCTAGGTGATTTAAAGTATTAAAAGTCCTATAGGCATGATATCTAGGCGATTCAAAGTATTAAATCCTATAGGCATGATTTCTAGGTGATTTAAAGGAGTAAAAACCCTATAGGCATGATTTCTACCCTTTAACATGAAAACAACTAAAAACCCCTCCCATACACTTTACTACTATATTCCCCAAGTTTTTATTACAAAGTTATTATTACAGAGCCAAAAGTAAAAAATAAAATACATCATAGCCCATAGCTAGATCCAAACTGCCTAATGCAATCTTGATATCCAATACATGTATTTTACTAAATTCAAGTTCCAGATTCCAGGGCCTTCTCATAGAGTGTTTCAAAGTTCCAAGGAGCTTCTAGAGCCTATGCAATGCTTACACCATAAAGAGTGAATGTTGTAATGGAGTGGTGCGATGTGTGGAATTACCAGCCCTTAGGCATCCAAGTTCAGAGGGAGCTCTAGGGTCCCTAAGCATGGCTTACCAGAGGTGGGTAGAACATAAGAGCTTNCATAGACTGGCACACCCCTAACCTCTTGCTCAGATTCAAACAAATAAGAGCAAACTCTTATAGAGTCAAACTCAGGTCTGAATGGTGATCAGAACACCAACAGACCTATATTAGAGCTCAGCACATTGAGGGGAAAGTGAATGGGAAAGAAATCGAGTAAAGACTCATAAGAGTCTAGTTCTGGATCACAGACAGCAATTCATAGTGCTGCTATGACCCAGGACAATACTCACATATAAGGGTAAAGAGGGAAAGGGATTAAAACATAACCTAAAGAGACATAGCATGCTTGAAGGCAATTACATAGTGCAGGAAAGCATAAATAAACACACAAAGAAAGAAGGGGTAGAAGCAGAGAAGTTGAACATATAA
>MU739148.1:17360-60345 GCA_026770625.1 Nicotiana glauca | reverse complement strand
CACACAAAGCAAAACTATTTTAATTTGAATTTTGGGAATAATTCTCATATAGGGCAAAAATCACGTGCTCACAGCCTCCGCCGATAATCATATGCATGGTACGACTGGGAGAGGGCAGTTTTGGAGGTCCCTGGGATTGTTCGCGTCCGCGGGCAAAGTTAGCTCGTCCTCGGTCACTCTGCAGTTCTTTCAGGTGTCCGTAATTTAGCATTCTCACTACCTCCTGCCGCAGACCTATGCAGTCCTCGGTTTTATGACCCCTTTCCTGGTGGAATTCGCAAAGAACGTTCGACTTCCAGGCCAGACTTCATCTTTTGCGGCCATTGTACCTTTGGACCGAGCTTCTCTAGTGCGTACACTATTTCTAAAGGAGAAACACAAAAATTGTGAGCAAATAAGAGCAGAGGCATACCTCTTTCGTTTTTGTGTGGCGCGGTATATCGAGGAGGGGCATATGTGTGCCGCGGAGGAGGTGGGATAGATGTCCTAATGTAGGGCTGATATCTTTCTCGGCCGAGACGAGGTCCCATTAGACGTTGCGTCACGATAACCTCATTCCTCGTCGTACTCGGTAACTGTCGTGGTTGCCAAATTTGGACCATAGAATAGCGTTGAATGTGACAAAATATGAACCGATATCATTTGAACTATCATATCAATGATTATTATGTAATAAAGAATGAAATTACAGAATTGTATTCCCGAAAACGACAAGAAAAGTCATTGATTAAATAATTATATGACAAAATTAAATTAACTTCGTAATATAATACTAATAAGGTCGATAAGGTAGGCTGAAGCACATGAAAAATTGGTGTTAGTTGTTATCATAATACGTGCCATGAAATTCGCTTGGTAAAATGCATCATTGATACAACATGACAACCTCTCAACAAGTCTTTACGGGTACTTTGGCAAGAATAAAGAAGAAGAAAACAGCTCATTTCATCCACCTTTAAAAATCTTTTATGCAATGAAATTACTTACCAATCATGAAAATTAATAATATATTACACTTGTGGGAATTATAAAGAGACTCTTTTCTAGGGAGGGGGAGGGGTGTTTACCGGTGTCTGGTATAGTAACTAATCCGAATTCATTTCGCATAAAGTCTATAGATGAGGGATATGTTCCCTACCTGAATTTTTTCTAATTTTAAAACTCAAGTTCTAAACCTTTAATTAAAAATAAAAAAATTATATCCATCCCAACCCAAACCTTTAATTAAAAATAAAGAAATTATATCCATCCCACAGTAATGCTGCTACTGAATAAAAATTGCTCATAAAAAATAGTAGTAACTTTGATTAGTTAAATTAAACAAAATTGAAAAAAGAAAATGGAAAATGAAGTAAATAAAATCATGTCCGACCTGAAATATAGAGCATTAACCGTCTACCGTTACACATTTTTCAATGGCTCTCATAATTGTTATGTAAGAGGGGTTTAATCTTAGGACCTTGTTCCCTAGGTACAATTATAAATAATGAGCTCTACAACCATTGTAAAGATACGAATTTTCTGATAAGCATATACTATCGTTCAAAGCTCAATAATATTTTATCTTTTTGCTTATTAATATTGTTACTATTGTCTCCAAAAGCTCTACTCCCGGAACTAGGATTTCTGTTGTTTTATCTCGATTTCAACGCTAAGTCTTATATTCTTGTTTAATTTATTTATCATTTTAGGGTTAAATTAATTCACTTGTCTATAAATTACGTATCAATTCAATTATACCATTTTACGAGTAAACAAAGTTAATTGTGATTTATTTTGAGTTTTCCATTCCTTATATATGTAATAGTACTTACCCAGAATAATAGGCTATGTACTCAACTAAAAGCGTAAAATTCACGCACAAAGACAAAGCTAAGAGAAATTGTTTTCAACTCGAGAATATTTTCTGAGGAATCGTCACGTTATCGTGATTAAAATAATAAATTTCTATTTAGTTATTAGTAATTATTAACTAATACTAATATAGATGGTGTTTGGCTAAGCTTATAAGCTGATCAAACTGGTTTATAAACACTTTTTGGCTTATCTACGCGTTTGGTAAAATTAAAAGTGCTTATAAGTTAAGTGCTTATAAGCCAATAACAAGCCAAAAGCCATAAGTTGGTCTCCCTCGACTTATCAAATTCATTTTAAGTTTGACCAAAAAGTTTACTATTATATCCCTAAAATACTTCTTTTTAAAACAAAACTCTTCCCAGTTCTTCAGTTGCTTGTTATTAATTTCAGCACTTTTATCCAAACATGTAACTGCTTATTTTTTAAATCAGCTTCAGCACTTAAAAGTGATTTTAAGTATCTAATACTTATCAGCTACTCTAAATCAGCTAAGTCAAACAGACTCATACACACACTTTATACAAAAATCTATCCCATATAAGATGTGCAACTATAATTTTGGTATAACGTACCTTGAATATTAATTCTTTTTCATATTTAATTTTTCCATTTCCTCCTCCTCTAACCATTTTATTTTTTTCTAGTAACCTATAGCTACGAAATTGGCCATAGAAGATTAATCTATTTATTTATCATTGTAAAGAAATAGTAAGATTATTAAAGTTGAGCAATCATAGTTTGGTCAAAATCTTGTCATTATTTATTGTCTAGAGGGAAAACCATGTGAATGATAGCGTGATTACAGGAAATATGATAAGAAAGAATCTAAGAGCCCGTTTAGACATAAGGAATTTTTTTCTTTTTTTCCCCGTAACTTTTTATTTTTTTCGAAATCAACGTTTGTTCATAAATTTTTTAATTTTTACTTGAAAACTCATTTTGAAAAACTTCAAAAATAATCAAAACTATATTCATGTCCAAACACAACTTTAAATTTCAAATACCATTTTCACTTGAAAAATATTTTCCCCCCTATTTTAGAATTTTACAATTCTTATGTCCAAACACCCGCTAAGTGCAATACTTTTTCCCTTCTTACATGATACCTAGGTGATGTCAATGAATATTTGAAAACCTACTAAACCGTACCGCACCAACCGATTCTTAGGTTTCTTTTAAAGAAACTGTAGATTTTTATATAAATCTATAACCGTACCAACAATTAGGGTAGGCTTTTATTTTATAAAAACAAACAGAAAAAATACCGAACCGTACCGAATAAATTTTACATGTGAAAAATATATTTATATAGTAAGCTTAAAACTAATAAAATATTAAATTTTTCATTAAGACTTAGAATTACGAAAACTGCTACAAGCCAACAAGTAATTAAACTCAAAATACTAATTCCTAAAACTTATTATCCTACTTATACTTAAACTAAGTTATTTCAAGTATCTTTATTAAGAAGACACAAAGTATTCCAGCGATTATAAGTAGCAAACTATAATGTATTGAATATGTTTCATTTCATATAATTTAGATTTATTTTTTTGAATATTTAATATAGAATTTATTCTTGAGTTTCAGCTTGGTTAATATCTTTCCACTCGTGTGATTTATATTTTCTTTTGCTTTTACTTGGTTTCTTTTACGTTGCTGTCGAATAGTTGACGTATCTATACTTTAGCCATATTTCGTGCTGTTTAATTCATCATCTTTTAAACAGTGAAAATGTCTAGAGAGTTTTGCTATTGCATTCTACTTTTGATGGTGAATTTTACATGACATTCAAAAAACTATTGAAAATTAAGAGATGTACCGATACCGAAGTGAAACCGACATGATTGAGACGGTTTCGAAAAGTCTAATTTTGATTATGCATAATAGAATAACCGAAAAATTAGTATGATACAAATTTTATAAAATAACCGGCTGAACCGAACCATTGACACCCCTAAATTGATACCTATTGACTTATTAATCTTTCCTTAATTAACGATTTAATCTACCTTAAAAAAGAGTTTTCATAAATTAAATACTTAAATTATTATTGTAATTTAACCCGTTATCACGTGTTATTACTCTATTTTATAGGTTGTTGTATCAGCTTAGATATGCAAAATTATCTATTATTGTGAGTCAACTTAACCTAATAGCGCAAAAGAGAAGAAGATAGGTTACCATTTCGGCTTAATATGCAAAATTAATTATTGTAAACACTAAAATTATTCGTCTCATACGTTAATTCCTAAAAGAATACTCGCTGTTACATTTTTTCGTGACACTATTACTGTTTGAGGAGACAAAGCGATTATTATTAAATTTTTTTAAAATATAAAATCTATTTTAATTTGTTTTAAAATCTATATTTACATTCGCACTAAAAATTAATTATTTTGAGCATTGTACCATAGACTATACCAGGGCGGATGCAACCCATAGGTACCAGCTTCATTCGAACTTGTATTTTTAATTAAACCATAAATATATATATGTGAAAATTTACTAAAGTATTAGTAAATATAATATTTATATTCATAATTTTAAAAGTATAAATATGTATAATTTTAAAATATTTAAAGATCTGACCTATTAAATTTAATTTTTAATTCCGCCTCTAATCCTTACCATGTTAGATGGAGCTGAGGGAATTCCATATCCATTGGGCCTTAAGAAATTGGCTTTTTAATCGAAGCCCAGGCAAGTTTGTGATGGACCTAATGGTTTGTCGTTGAAAAGCTTTAGGCTTTTTGCACTTTTAGCCAGCGTCATAAACAATTTATATTTTATAACCCAAAAAAGTGTATAATATTTACATAGTTTTTGCATATAACATACATAATGTATATATATATATATATATATATATAAAATATAAAGAAATATTTTTTTTCGGCTATTATTTTGACAACGACTATATAATGTTATTTTCCTAAAAGCTTTTGGAGAAGCAACAACTCTACCCAAGCCACAATAAAAGGAAGTAGACAATTTTTTCACATATTTTTTAAATATTAGTTAACGATAAAGTGTGGTTTATAGTACTTCTATGCAATTTTGAGATATAAATTTTACTTTTTATAAATTAAAGAAGTGCTATACAATCCAAATGATATATTAGATTAGTTTTTAACTTATATACTTCCTCCAATTCTATGCACTTGCTATTTTATTCTGCTCCACATTCTTTAAGAAATATTAACTATAATAAGCGATATTTGACTAAATTATCATTGTTCTTTGATCTCTCAATTTTTATACTTTTAAAAATAAAATGTTTTACACTATTAGAATACATTTTAAAAATTATTTTTCTCATATTTTAAACAAATAAATATTTTGAAACAATTATATTTAGCTGAGTCGATTTTTGATAAGAGATTTATCATTTAATGTGAAATTTTATTGGGTGAATTTGGATTAGTCGGACGCCTTAAAAGGGAAAAAAGAATTCTATAATTAATGAAATAGGAAAAGACCATAAAATTGGAAGGTTCGGTGCTATTGGTGTGCAGCTGTAAAGCCATCAAGTTAGGATAAAAAAATTTACCGGCCAATGCTACGCGCCGGGTCCGCGTACGAAATGCGGACACCCATTCCATTTCATTTTCCGCGCAGCATGACTCACACATGACTTGTTTGACGAAATTCCCCTGAGACTGAAAGGCTGATATTCCCTTTCTATTCCACCGACGTCATACATTTCTCTTTCTCCTACCTCTCTGTTTTTGCTTCCTTTGTTTTTCTTTCGTCAGAGGGAGGAAAATTACGACAGGAAATAATTAAAGAAAAGATGCAGAGGCCGCGGGATCAACGGTCAAGATCCTCTAGGCCCACAACCATTCATGGCTTAGCACAATCTGGAGACGTTGTTGCCTTTCAAAAGATGCTCAATGACAACCCTTCTCTTCTCAATGAACGCAACCCTATTGTACGATCTCTCTCTCTCTCTCTCGTTGTCTTTATATATTATTAACATTTGTAGTTTTTATACTCGTGTGAGAAGTGCTATAAAGGGGTACCGTATCATTTGTAGTTTTTTATCATTATCTATATAAACAAGTTTGGATTAAAAAAATGTGTGTAAGGACCCGCTTAAATATATGATAATGCAGTCCTGAATACTGTGTTTTCTGAGGAATTCCAATGCATAACGAGCGGGAGAAGATGTAGGCTTTAAGACCGAACCCAGTAGATTTAGCCCAAAATGTATGTGTTAAGAAATCCACTAAATATATACAATCACTGAATTCAGGAATTCACAAAATTCAAAACCTGAATTCGCCTCTGACAGCGAGAGTATGTTCTAGGAACCCACCGAGGTATGCTTTATATATGTAATTGGAGCTCCAACCTCGAGCATTCAAGATTAATAGTGACAACAATGAATAAAAAGAGGTTAAGTCTATTAACTTAAGCCAAAAACATCTGAATAATAAGAATATCCTTATGCACCTTCCACTTTTATTGGTTATTAAGAAAAGAGGAAGATGCATAAGGATATCCTTATCCTTCAATATTGTTCCGGTAATATCTGTTTGTTAAGATATGACTATTGGACCTACCTCAATCGCAAAAGTTAGCTCATGAGGGGAGGATTGCCCAATATCGTATAAGGAGATCGCAAACCATTTCCTCAACCAATGTGGGACTTGACATTTTTTAAGTTTTTAAGTTTGATTATGGCTTATGATTGCGTCAGACCTGATTATGGCGTAGGAAGATCTTTGATTTGTTGATAAAGCTCATATATCTAGTAGGTTCATCACATGGTTTTGTGCCTTGCGTTTCTGCAGGTTCATTCTCTGGATGGAGTTGACTTTTCCCCATTTTTTTTCTTGTTCTGGGGTTATCAGGAGTCAAAATAAATATTATGTTAATATCTATGTGTTCTTACTTTAAACTTCTTAACCACCATTTTTAGGAATTTTAGGGAACTTAAGGAAGGGTGAATAAGAGTAGAGTTGCTAAAGTAAATTATTCAAAAATCAGCGCTAATGAAGTGCTGTAATTCACAAAAGTTTCAAGCACTGTCCCCGTTACAAGTGAAGGGAGCCCGTAACTACCTAAAATTCTTCCAGATTATTCACTAAAATCTAAATAAGCTAAACCTACTATCTTCGAAGAAGAGTACATTTGTTGAAAATGTAATATTTTGGATAGACTGGCCATGTTGTATGGAGTCGAGTGTTGGCCAGTTAAGAAATCTCATGCCTAGAAGATGAAAGTAGCAGAAATGAGGATGTTGCGGTGGATGTGTGGGCACACCAGAAAATATAAGATTAGGAATGAGTATAGTAGGGACAAAGTGGGTGTGGCTCTTGAGGAAGAGAAGTTGAGGTAATCGGGGCTGAGATGGTTTGGTCATGTGAAGAGGATAGATGCTGATGCCCCGGTTAGGAGGTGCTAGAGGTTGCCCATGGCGAGTCAGAGGAGGGGTAGAGGGAGGCCTAAGAAGAACTAGAGTGAGGTGATTAGGCAGAACATGGCTCTGCTCCAACTTACCGTGGACATGACCCTCGATAAAAAGGTGTGGAGGTCGAAAATTAGGGTGATGGGACTGGGTTGGTAGACAGTATAAAGTTTTGCCTTGTCTTACCAGTAGTAGTAGTAATAATTGGGTAGTACCGTAGTAGTAGTAATGATCGGGTACCTTCCTATTCCTAGTCCCTTGTTTCTATATGGTATGTCAGAACTAGCAGTAGGATTGACACTATTCTTGTAGTTTCATATCCCTGGATCTCTGTCATTATTTGTTGTATTATTTGCTTACACTGTCTTGTTACATTGTTGTCGCTATTGTTTCTCTATTGCTCCATTTTTTTTACGTTCTTGAGCCGGTGGTCTTTCGGAAACAACCTCTCTACCTTCATAGGTAGGGGTAAGGTCTGCCTACTCACTACCCTCCCCGGACCACACTTGTGGCCACTGGGTTGTTGTTGTTGTTGTTGTATTTACACAGCCATAGTCAAACTCAGTTGCCTTGTTGTACATCTAGAGTATTTTTGGATTTAAAAAAGTTCTTTTCTTTTTCTTTTATGTTCTGTTGAAATCAAAATGTGCATGGTAACACATAATAGTACAGTTGCTTTGGTGAATGGGTGGGATGCAGGTTCACTAAATGGTTTTTCGGTTGCCAGTTTAATAGAGTTAATTGTACTATGCTAGTGTAGTTTGTGACTGCAGGTATGCAATATCATGTTCAAAAGCTGATGTATAGATTTTTTTTGGAGTTATTTTGTGCACTTTGTTGTTTCATGATGTTAATGTTTTACTTAGATATGGAGTTAAATTTGAGGCTAATATAAGTGGTTACTGGGGTTACGATGTCTTTGATCTTTCTTGCTTTTATGTTTCCTTAGGAATTTCGTAGAGGTTGGAATTAAACGGGGTACTGATGGTTTTATAAAAGTTTCAAAGAGAGTTGGCTGCTGATCATGTTTTCCTGTGTCACAGTCTTGTGAAAGCTAGATTAGAAGATTGCTTGTGAAAAGTATAGTCTTTATATGGTTTGTTACTTATCTGGATGCAGATGGTGCAGACACCTCTTCATGTTGCTGCTGGTTACAACAATGTTGAAATACTTAAGTTTTTGCTTGGTTGGTCGGGCCTAGAAAAGGTCGAGCTAGAAGCCAGGAACATGGTACGTGAAGGAATCTATCAATTACATACAGTTGCATTTTCTTTTGGAGCTGACTGGACTTTGTCTCTTGTAAATTCTTGCTTTCTTCTTTCCTGCCTTCTGGTGTTAATATTTTGTGCATTGCAGTATGGAGAGACGCCATTGCACATGGCAGCCAAGAATGGTTGTAACGAAGCGACGAAAGTGCTTCTTGCTCATGGCGCTCTTGTTGAAGCCAGAGCCAATGTATGTATATTTACTGCTACAATTGTGATTGGACCTGGGACATGTGCTTCTCAATTTGTTTTGATTTTCGTTTTCATATGGCCTTTTGCAGAATGGGATGACTCCATTGCACCTTGCTGTTTGGCACTCGCTACGAGCCGAAGACTATTCAACAGTAAAGACATTGTTGGAGTTTGACGCGGATTGTGGTGCTGAAGACAATGTACTGTGGACTCCATTTATTCAAATTAAGTTCATGTTCCTTTTTTGTTCATTGCTAATTGAATAATATGTGAAGTGCAGGAGGGCATGGCTCCTATAAATCATCTCTCTCAAGGCCCTGGAAATGAAAAATTGCGCAAACTTCTCCACCATTATCTTGAAGAACAAAGAAAACGTAAAGCCATTGAAGCATGCAGCCAGACCAAAGCTAAAATGGATGAACTTGAACATGAATTATCTACAATAGTGGGATTGGATGAACTTAAACTGCAGCTCCGCAAATGGGCAAAGGGGATGCTCTTGGATGAGAGGCGTAAGGCCCTAGGGCTTAAAGTTGGAACAAGAAGACCGCCCCATATGGCTTTCCTTGGAAACCCTGGAACAGGTAATCAAGTCTATATAATTTACAAAGAAAAATATGTTCCAATACGTGCAGTACAATGTTTTACCCATTTTACTTAAAGGAAATGGTGTCAACTCTTGAAAGGAAGTAAATAAATGAGGTGAAAAAAACTCATCGAAAGAAAGCGCATACCTTGTAGCTTGTGGTTATGTCAGTGATGCTGTTGAATGCAGGATGTGGTTCAGTTTCTCTTTACCCATTGATATTTGCCTAGCCAACTTATGTGTTTGATTTATATTTCTTCTAGGTTGATTTCTTATATTTTCGTGGTGGTATGCTATTACAGGAAAAACTATGGTTGCTCGCATTCTTGGAAAATTACTTCATACGGTGGGGATTCTTCCCACTGACAAGGTGACAGAGGTGCAGAGAACAGATCTGGTTGGTGAATTTGTTGGTCATACAGGACCGAAGACAAGGAGAAAGGTAAGCTTTTTGTGACTGAAGTTTTTCCATATATTCCCATAAATATTTGGCTTCGAGGTGACCAATTCTAAGGAAAATCTGCAGATCCAAGAAGCTGAAGGGGGGATTCTTTTCATTGATGAAGCCTACCGATTAATACCTATGCAGAAATCAGATGACAAGGACTATGGTTTGGAAGCACTAGAGGAGATAATGTCAGTCATGGATAGTGGAAAAATTGTAGTAATTTTTGCAGGTTACAGTGAACCAATGAAGCGTGTGATCACTTCGAACGAAGGTTTCTGTAGAAGAGTAACAAAGTTTTTCCATTTTGACAACTTTAGCTCTGAAGACCTTGCCAAGATTCTTCATCTTAAGATGACCAATCAAGCTGATAGTAGCTTGCTATACGGATTTAAGTTGCATCCTTCATGTAGTGTTGATGCTGTTGCATCACTTATCAAGGAAGAAACCACTGAAAAGCAGCGGAAGGAGATGAATGGAGGTCTAGTGGATCCAATGCTAGTTAATGCAAGAGAAAATTTGGATCTCAGACTCAGTTTTGACTGTATAGACTCAGACGAACTATTAACAATTACGCTGGAGGATTTAAAAGCTGGTCTTCAGTTGCTGTCGCAAACAGGAGTTGCAGCTTAGTCTGACTTCTTTCCGAGCCAAATAGAGCACAGAACCAATGAGTTGCCATAGAAGTTAATCAAGTTATCCCTGACTTGTGTGGGAAGAAAGTTTTAGAGATCGTCATATATTGGTGGCGTCGACCTTGGAATGGATACTAGCTAGAGGTAGATTAGCTCAGGGCTGCAGGTCTGTTCTTCATGGATTACTTCCTCATCAATTTCTCTCTTTTCACATATTGCAACCTTGTATTAATTAGTTCATTAAATTTGTTAAATATCCATTTAAATTTTTCATTGTACTTAGGAAATTCTTTATATAATTTTGTTATAGGTTGCTTTCTGTTACAGGTTGGATAAAAATTGTTGTACTGAACTACTAAATAATCATCCTTATATTGTTCAGTGACTATATGTATTATCAGGGTTCCATCTTGTCTGATGCTGCTAGTGATACACACTGATATGTTTTATTTACTTTTAAGAATTATCAACAAAATTCAACCAAAAAAAAAAAGAATTGTCAATAAAATGACATCTCAAATGAAAAAAAATATAGTATGAGTTAAATAAATCTTAGCTTGTGAAAATGAAATAACAAAGAGATTGAAACACTTACAATATCTGATAAGAAAGTGACCTTACATATAGGGTGTGTTCGAAGGAGAACATTTTTCAAAAAATATTTTCCAATTTTTTCATGTTTTGGTTGGCTTTAATATTTTGGAAAATATTTTCCTTATGAACTCAGTGAATAATAATTGTAACTAAAGTCTGAATGGTAAGAAATCACGAAAGAGCATCAACATGCTGTAGAGAAGCAGTTTCAAAAGCCAGTAGAAAGCAATGAAGATGTAAAATCCCTTAAAACATCTTAGCTCAATTTAAACTTCTTTGAAAAAGACTTTTTCAACAGTTACGTAAATGAATGCAGAACAACTAGTGCAGATAAGCATAGAAATCCGCCCCTCAGGCTCAAATACACAATTAAACAGGTAAATGACAGACAAATAAGAAAGATAAGCACATAAGGTTCGCCCCTCAGGCACAATGTCAACAAATCCGTCCCTCGGGCAATATCTCAGATCAGTACCAGCACCTCGGGTAATCACATAGAACAATACCAGTGTAAGGTCCCGTGAAATCCCTACTCAAAAACCCGGATCCCGTGGTGCCAAGTTAGGATCGTGTGTTAGAAATTAGTAAATATGCGGCGCAGACCTTTTTGGATTTAATGATGTATTAAAAAGTAAAGAATAAGTTTCCAAAATAAACGCGAAAAATGCGGTCCAGAATGCGGTCGCATAATTGAAATGCGGACCGCATAGCTGCCGCAGAGTGAGACAGAATGTTGGTTAAAATTGAAGTCGGAAATGCGGTCGAAATGCGGCCGCATAATCAAAAATGCGGACCGCATAAGTCGTCGCATATTTTCCTTTGAATTTCCAAAGGTCAGTTCTGCGGTGCACTTTGCGACCGCAGAACACGGATGTGGACCGCATTATTACCGCAGACCGAGTTAGAATGTTTAGTTTTTTTGGGAGCATTCTGCGGTCCATAATGCGGACCGCATGTTAATTCTGGGGTCGCAGATGCGACCGCATAGTTGACTCGGGGCTCCAATTTTTTAATTTTTAACCCGACTTTCCTATTGATATTACCGGTGTATTAGCTCATTTTGAGCATTCATCTGAGCAATTCTAGAGAGAGTAAGAGGTTCCTTAGAGAGTGAAAGTCTCTCATCAAATTATTCTATAAGATTGGGCTAAATCATTGAAGAAAATCAAGGAAAGGCTCCTGAATCTTCATCCCAAGAGGTAAGGCTCCATCACCTCAGCTCATATTTGTATACTTAGCCATATGGGGCCATTAGGGAAGTAATTCATGGGTATGAGAATGAATATCTTGCATGCATGCCACCATAGAGTATTGGAAAGTAGTAAAATTAAAAAGGAGGCAATTGGGGGTATAACATGATAGAAATTCCTCACAAAAAGGGGCCTAAGATACAATGCACCTTTAGTGTTTGATGATATGCTCGAGCCAAGCTAGAACTTCAGTTTCGTCTCTAATTCTCAATTTTTAATTCAAAATTTCTTGCTCAATAGATTGAAGCTCTAAGAATTCCGGAAAATTATAAAAGAATAAGGAAAGACTTTGTTAAGGTATGTATGGCTAAAACCCCCTTCTATTAGAAATCGAGCTCCGTTGGTGCTTACGGACGTGTGGTAAGAGTTGAATTGGCTAGTATATTGATTGTTATTGTGAAATTAATTGATTTACATATATCTATACATATTCGTGAAGGATGTGCCTCAATGTGAACAACGTGCCAATCTTGATAATTAGATGACGATGAAAAGTATAATTATTTGTTGAAATACTTGGGCTATAAGCCAACAATGAAACAAAGGATTATTCATGCTAGCTACGTGCTCACTTACCTGTGATTTCAACTTGAAATATCCTTGATATACGTGTCTACGATCACAACTTATAAACTAATATTGAAAAGGGATAATGATGTGATGATGGTGGCCATGAATGCCCATAAATTTTTATGATATGTATGGAATAAGGATTTAAAGGTGTTGACAAATGAGAATCGAGTAATGCCTCCAATGAGGTGACCTAGCCGATCGGGTCGTGATCGGACACCATGCCGCACACATGGTGGAAATGTGCTGACGTTGAATCCCGTATAAGGGAAATGAAATATTGATTGAAAGTAATGCCTCCAATGAGGTGATCTAGCTGGTCGGGTCGTGACCGGACTCCGCTCGAGATGACGGTTGTGATGAGAACAGTGGTGAACATGTGATAGAATTGCCTTAATCGGTGTTGTGAAAATTGTATGAAGAATTATATGAATTGTTTCTTCGATTTGCCGTATTAATTGCTTGTATCTATTTGATAGTTCTTTCTAGTAAAATGGTATTTAGTTATACATACCAGTACAATTCAAATGTACTGACGCCCCTTTTGTCGGGGGCGCTACATTCGTATTATGATTGTAGGTGGCCCCATAGCGGACAATGCAGACCGTGTGTAGCGGAGCGCTCATCTACTCTAAGTCACGTTGAGCCCCTTATTCTTTCATGGGACTGCATGGTGTATCTTTTGTTATTACAACTTTTCATTTTGAGGTATAGCCGGGGCCTTGTTGCCGGTATAGTCATGCTTATGTGTTGTATCTTTAGAGGCTCCAAGGACACTAGTGTGGGTTATGTATGGGTTTTTGGGGAGTCCCCTATATGTATATGTTGTAAATCCTAAACTTGTGATCTCCTTAAGCCGTATCTCTAATAGAATCCATGAAGCTAGCTTATGAACGGCAAATTTTTGTCATATGAAATGAAACAGTAATGTGTTATACACCATGTATTATCGTTCAAATTAACCAAAGGCATGAGTTCCGCATTCATGTTGAGTCGGGGTAGAAAGTGTTCGGTAAGGATTGCTCAGTCGGGCTCACTTGATTGAGCGCCGGTCGCGCCTCCCGAGGTTGGTGCGTGACAACCAGCCCCTCGGACTATATCTCGCATCACAATGGGTACCCGCGCTCACTGGAGGTGTGCAGACTCCTGGAGGGGCCTCTTACGGCCCAAGCGCAATATCAAGCCATCTCGTGGCATCATCATTAGGCTCTCGGCCTCATATCAATCAAGTGTGGCGTACATATCTCAGGCCCTCGACCTCGTAATCAAAATCAATGTATCACCGTTGTGGCATGCAGCCCGACCCAAAAGATATTCTCACAACACAGGCCCTCGGCCTTACTCAATCAAAAATCACATAAGTCTCTCGGGCAACAGTAAAACAGTATTTCTTAGCCCAAAACATCATTTAAATATCATTTGAGTATTAAAACTGAGTGAACATGGCTGAGTTTTGAAAACAGTGGAAAATAACACGACTGAGTTCAAATGTAAAGTCAGAACAGTGAGTAAATATCAACAAAAAAAATTCCCGAAGGGTTCAAATAATTGGCATGAAGCCTAAATAATGATAACAACAAATAAATTTCAGTCAAATACGCGATAAAATTATCAATCGGGACGGACCAAGTCACAGTCCCTAATAGTGCACGACCCCACGCTTGTCATCACGCGTGTGCCGCACCTCAATATAGTATTACGATGTGCAATCCGGGGTTTCAAACCCTCGGAACATCATTTACAATCATTACTCACCTCGAACTGGCTACATCTCTAGCTCGCGACGCCTTTGCCTATCGAATAGGCCTCCGCGCGAGTCGAATCTATCCAAAATCAGAACGAGGGCATCAAAATATGCTAAGGGAACAAAGCCCAAGCAAAAACAATTAATAAAGGGCATAAATCCCGAAATTACCAAAATCTGACCCCCGGGCCCACGTCTCAAAATTCATAAATTTTTACACCAACGGATTCCTTATCTCCCCACGAGCTCATACATATAAAAAATACTAAAATCGGAGTCCAAATGGCCCCTCAAATCCTCATTCGAAGACCTCTTAAACTCAAGCCCTAATCCTCCATTTCTAGCCCTTTAATTTCTTTAATTACAGTCTTAATCCATGAAATACTACCATAGAAATGTGTTTTAGGTCCAAAAATTCTTATCTTAACGAAGTCTCATTGATTTCTCTCTTCAGAATTGCCCAAAAGCTCCCAAGCCGAAGTCAAAAATGATGAAATAACCCAAACTCGCGAAATGAAATAACATATATGCTCTGCCCAGGCTTTTCCGCATCTGTGGTCAAAAATTCGCTTCTGCGGTACCGCATTTACGGTCTAAACCTCCGCTTCTGCGGAAATCACTTAAGGGGACCAAAACCGCTTTTGCGGCTAAACTCCCGCATCTGCGACATCGCAGATGCGGTCACCATACTCTCCGTTGACCACCCGAAATCACTCCGAGGCTCCCGGGACCTCAACCAAAGGCACCAACACATCTTAAAACCTTATTCAAACTTGCTCCAATCGTCGAAATACCTCAAACAACATCAAATCACTCAAAACACATCAGATCCAAGCTAAAGTTTTCTAAAACCTTCCGAAATACGCTTTTGATAAAAAAAACCCAACCAAATCACGTTCGACGACCTGATGTTTTGCATCCACATCCCAAATCACATAACGAAGCTACTGCAACTCTCGGAATTCCATTCTGACCCTTATATCAAAATCTCGCCTACCCACCAGAGATCGTCAGAATATCAACTTCGCCAATTCAAGCCTAAATCTACTCCGGACCTTCAAAGCCCATTCTGATCACACTTCTAAGTCATAAATCACCTCCAGAAGCTAACCGAACCATCGGAATTCACATCCGAGCCCTCTAACATATAAGTCAACATCCGGTTGACTTTTCCTAATTAAGCCTTCCTAAAAGAGACTAAGTGTCTTAAACTTCACCAAAACCAATCCGAATCCAATCGGACCAACCCAATACCTCAAAATACGGATAAACAAGGCATAAAGAAGCAGAAATGGGGAAAACAGAGCGGTAACTCATGAGACGGCTGGTCGGGTCGTCACAAAGAATTAAGACTATCATCTATCAAAAGGAATGAGATAGATTTTCAAATGCAGTTAATAATAATAATAAAAAAAAGGACCTATTCTAAGCTTTTACTTTCAATGATTTTCTTTGCTTGCACATTAATTTGCAAACCACAAAGCTATAGACACTACAATGATATGATGAGTAAGATACAAAACGTTACTAATTATACCACAAACGCTAATCGTGAACCGTAAAGAATTTGACACTCGCTTAATTCGAAAAAGAAATATGAAGTGCAAGACAAACGTAAATTTCATTGTGTATTAGAATATGCAATTTCGTCTATTATTGAATTTTTATAGACTAAACAAGTTATGTACAACACAATTCTCAAAATATTAATCAACTGTTATTCAATGTCGATAAAATTATAATATTTAAACTTACCTAATTTTAAAAATTCAACTAAAATTGAGCCTAACTTTGGTGAACCAACAATGTACTAAATTCAATAATAGTCATATCATGTTCCAAGTGTAAGACTTCTATATTTTTTTGCATTAACTATATTGCCAACAAATTAAGCAGTTGAATTCTTTTTTTATCAAAGCAAAGAAAAAAAGCTCAAATAAGAACCGCTTTTGAAAACTGATTTGGTACTCAAACAACTTAGGGTTGAGTTAAAGAACTATATGTACATTCTAATAACTACTATAAATAATCGGATTCCTTTGCTTTTAAATATCCTTTTTGGTCTAGCAACTTGGTAAATCATTGTTACTAACAATTTATTGATAATTTAAAATTTTATTAAGAAAGAATTAAAAGTTGTTGTTTTGTCATAAGGTACTTTCAAGGCCCCAAGACAAGTTCCATTGAAAAAAAAATAAATTAAAACAAAGAACTTTGCTTTTGGGATTACTTGATCCTATTAGTTGTTAATTTATTGGAAACAATCTCTTTGCCCTTTCAGAAATAGGGGAATGATTGCGTATATCTTACTTTCTCTAGATCACTTGTTGGAATGATTGCGTATATTTTATTTTTTTCGGATCACTTGTGGAAAACGGCTAGACTTTGTTGCTGCTGTCGTATTAGTTGTTAATTTCATTATAATAGGACTTAAATTTTGAGGAGCTTGATGGATGGAAGAAAACTAATCATAAAAATAGATATGCTTTTAAATATAAGTTTATTTTTTATTTTTGAATAAAACAAATAGAAGTGCCTTAACATTTGGTGATGCCATATCATGGAATATTTAACAACGAGAACTTGGAATATATATATATATATATATATATATATGCGCTCAAACTTCTTTTATCGTTTAAGCAAATTTTATAAAAGTACTAAGTAACTGTTTTTCATAAATACGAGAATCAAACAAAAAGACGATATTTGTCATCTAACCGCAACTGTAGACGTGTTCTTGTAGAACGCAGATTGTTTGACTTCGTCATTCAATTTAAAATAAAACATATTAAAGTTAATCAGTTTATTATTATCACTAATTCAGTAAATCTTAATCTAAAATTGACCTCCTTAATATTAGGGGTGTACAAAGAAAATCAATAAACTGTACCAAACTGGTAATCCGAGTCAAACCAGAAAAAAAAATCCGATCATGGGTTGATTTGACTTGGTTTGATGTTGGAAAAAATAACCCGACCATAATTGGTTTGGTTTGGTTTTAACTAAAAAAAGTCAAACCGAAACCAAACCAACTCGAGATGACATTTATTCAATTTTTACAAATATTTTATACATATAAATATTTATTTTTAACACAATTTATAAATATTTCTTAAACTTTTTCACAGTTTTATCTTTAAATATATTGTTTCAAGTTTGGAATTAACATTCTTGAATGGTCCAATAAATTTTATAGTTCATAAAGGTAGTAATTCAAATAAACTTCACATCAATACTAATGCTGACTAAGAAAATTCAATTCAGCACTAGAAGTGACAATAGTGTGGATATCTATTTTTTAGTTTTGCATTGTTTATATTGAAAATGCATAACTTAGTTTATCTTTTTCTTCAGTGCTTAGTTGTGTAACTAATATACTTATAGTTGTACTTATTTAAGCATGACTTATATAGTACTTTTAGTTTATGTTAATATTTATTATGGCTTATTACTTAGTAATATTTTCTTTATGGATTTTAATATTTTTGTTATTGAATATTTTAGTACAATGTTATGACACATCTCATATTATTGTATTATTGTCTTGAAAAATACATTATATAGTTGTATCCTTGTAGGATTAGAGAAGTATGTGGAGCACAAGTTATATATTTGTGCTATGAAGACTTATCGGGAAAAAAATCCAAAAACCCGAAAAAACTCGAAAAATCCGAGAAAAACCCGAGATTGGAAAACCCGATTTCGTTGGTTTGGTTTGGTTTGGTTTATAAATTTAAAAATCCGACACTATTGGTTTGATTTGGTAATTGAAAAATCCGAACCAACCCGGCCCATGTACACCCCTACTTAATATGAATCATTTAGGCTGAAGTAAAGTAAATTTTTGCATTACAAAAATAAAATAAAATTGAATACCGTTGCATTCTTAACATGAATTAACAACTTAAATTTTAAATTTTCAAAATGTTTAGTTTCATTTTGTTTGTTGATTGCGTCAAAACACAATTAATGAGTTATTTTACACTATATGTTATATTTTTTATTTTAAGGAACTGATTATTAAATAATTTTAGTGTATATATACAATTGAAAGTGTTTTACTTTTTGTATGCATTATAAGTAATATTTAACAAAAAATATTCGTGCATCGCACGAACAGAAAACAGTAAATATCAAAGACATAAATAAGCTCCGACTTCCCGTGCGACGTAGCTACAACCCGAACCAGAACAACCGATTTTTTCATCACTCCCTTCTTCACCATATCCTCGCTCTTCTCTCTTTCTCTCTCTAGAAGAGAGCTATGGTTCAAACTTCTCTCTCTATACTCTCTTCAACATCTCCATTTCCTTCAAATTTCAACTCTGATTCTCCTTCCACCTCGTTTAATTCCTTCCGACGAATTCGTCGTTTTCCGAATTTCAAGGTTTTCTTATCGAAGCAGCAGCTATTGGTTGATAATAATGACTCGGCAGAGCAGTTTTTGGGGAATAATTCAATTGCTGATTTCATGAGGTTTAAAAAAGGTACTAGCGCCGATGATGGAGTTAGCACAGCTGAGCTGCAAACCGCTGTCGTTACTTACCGTAAGAAGTTCCCTTGGTCTCTTCTTCAACCTTTTCTCCAGGTAAAATAAAATGTTTCGTACTGAACCTTCTGGAACTTTCAGAGATAGTGTGTGTGTGTGTGTGTGTATTTCGGCATGGGACGCATTTTATTTGGCATTGTGTGTGTGCGCGTACGCGAGTGTGTATATTGTGTGAGGTTAGAAAAACTATTTACACAATCAGGTCACCGAAAAGTCAATTGTAGGTAATTCAATTTAATAAGCATTCATTCAGAACCATCAATAAATGGTAAGTAACCGGATAGTGTAAAAATCATTACAGTGTCAGTCAGTGCATATAACTCCGTGATGTATTTAGGTTAAGTTATATACACCATTGGTATAAGGATTTTTCGCAATATTAGGCCACCTTTACCCGTTGTAGCAGGTATTTGATTTCAAGTCTACAAATCCCACATTTTACATTTTAAGGTAAGCGGCTTAATTGTAGATTTTCTTTGGATTGACTGTATTTAGGACTTTGAAATGAGTCATATTTGCAAAATAAACTGAAACTTTGACTATGCTTGAGTTTAATTTTTGAAGTTTGATTGTGATTTTGAAATTTTGATTGTGTAGGTTGATTTGGTGTCGACAATACACATTGCTGATAAAGAGTAAGTTCATGTCTCTCAGAATCCAGAAAATATTTTATGGAGCTTGATGTTATGTTGATATGAAGTGAGATTATTTCTATTGCTAGTCACTGGCTTCCGTGTAGAACTCTAGATTGACTAATATGAATTCACCGTCAATAAGTTGAAGAAGTTAAGATTATGTTGATTTATGATGGTTACTTTTGAACATGGTCATCTATGTGGTATGTGAAACACCAAAATGTGAGGAACTAGATTGATCAATAATTCATTTATTTATAAAGTTTAACCTAAAATCTGATTATTAGATTAGTCTTTTTAATATATAGAACTAGGCTACAAGCAATTTGAATTGAACTAACAGGATGAATCTTTGCTAGTATAAATAAGAGAGCAATGGAAACTATATAAACAAAAGTAGTGAAATAAAGTAAAGAATTTCTTATTGAGCAATCCTTGGTTGAAGAATGCTGTTGAACGACGCTTGTAATTGAGAGAAAGGTGTTGCAGTGATTTCAGTATGTTAACAATATGAGTAGTAGAATGAGAATGGGGTACAATCGTGGGGAAGAGGGAATATTTATAGTACAAGCTAATCGTAACTGCCCCTAGAATCTAATGTTGATGGTAACATTTTGTAAAGGTACGGGCACGAGACATATGTGAGGAATTAGAAATGCATATGATAAACAGCTAGTTATTAGTCTGCACAACTCAGTTTGTATGAATGAAGAGTAAGAGATTGGATAATGTTGCTCATTTCTGTGGTTTCTCTCGAATGGTGATGAATAATGTCAAAGTGGTAATTGTGTTGCCCTATATTAACAGATTTTTTGCTATGCATTTTACGACTGTAATATGGAGGTGAAATTCTGTTGTTAAATCTACTTGTCCTTTTGTTTGGTGATGTGGTAAAGTAAGTGCCAAAAGGAATCCATATTCCCGTCTTATTTAGTATGGATAACAAAGAAGCTTAGTAGCCATGGCTGGAGCTAGACAGCAACAACAGCAAAGCCTCAATCCGAAATTAGTTAGGGTTGGCTATGTGAATCCTCACTATATGTTTCACTCAATTTGAAAATTCTCGAACACTAGAAGTTCTATATATTTTCTACTAACATACAGATCTCTAATATATTAAAAGACTCTTAGCAAACATTGAATCTAACGTAAACTTACCAACAATGAACTTTTCCTTCAATTGTGTTCTATTTCTCGCTAAGCCTGCATGGATTTTAATAGATAGGGGATCTTCCTTCCATGTGATTTTAGGTCTATCTCATCCCGTTTTAATACCTTATCTTGGTTTACACCTATAACCCGGTGCTTTTGGAGGGCTACTTATAATATGACCAAACCACCTCATATGACATTCTTTGATTCAAAAAGGGCTCTGGTCTATGTCCTATTGAAAGTTTTCCAAAAGGAGCCTATTAGCTTCCTCTTTGTACATTAGATCCTTGAATGTAGGAAATCAGATGTTGCATTTGTTGGGGGCCTTAAAGAAGGATGACTAGTTAGTAGTTACAACTACAACTATTCACATAAGGAATTTTGTACTACTTGTCTTTTTCCTTCTATTCAGATGTTTTTGGCTAATATGCTATACCTTTTATTGGAATGTGGTCATCTCTTGTCTAATTTTGTGACACCGTGACCATCTCATATATCCTTGAATGCTATTTATATTTTTGTCCTATTTAGATCCTTCTGAGTTGTAGACTCTTTAGTTTATACCCAAGTAATAATTGGAAACATGTTGAAGTCGCACTTGTGGACGACAGCTATTCAGTTGATTCTCTTCTTGCAAACAGAGATCAGATCCGGGGGGATGCTATTTTCTTTGACTTCTCTGACTTCTTCTTTGTCCTATTTAGATCCTTGAATCCTATTTATATTTTTTTATCACTATTTTCCGATTTCTCACAACTTCTTATTTTTGAATAATAAATATTCGAACATATCAGACATAATCTTCTTTTGGTTTGCCACACGGTGTCCGGTATTCGCATTAAGGTTCCGATTAATCCGGATTCGCGCGTTAGGCTCACTAAAGGGGGGAAGCGAGAAGCGCTCCCTATTGGGTTCTTTTTCTTTTCTCAGGGCTTGAACTCCAGACCTCTGATTAAAGGTGGAGGGATCAAATCCATCTCACCACAATCCTTGGTGGTCATATCGGACATTATACCTTTGTGTTTAATACATTTAACTTGGTTTAAGTCTTTGATCTTTTTTTCTTTAATGAAGATAGATTAAAGTCTTTGATCTTCTTCTCTTTCAGGGGTTCTAGTTGTGTACATTTTTTCTCCACTTCATGCAGCACTAACTTTTGCCACAAGCCATCCAGGGCTTTACCTCGAGCTTCGCTAACAACCTTTTTAGCTTCTCGTTTAGCTCTCTTATACTCTTCAAGTCTTCTCGGCCTTCTGTTTTAATAACCTTTTGATAGTACTCTCTTTTTGCTTTAATAATGCTTTACACCTTCTCCTTCCACCACCATGATTCATGTGGTCGAGGTCTTAGGCGTTTAGACACACCTATCACTTCACTTGCTACTTTCTTAATTCTTCTTGCACTTCCTTTTACTGGGTATATACCTAACCTTCTAGGTCCAATGTTTACTCCTTCTGTAGCTTTTCCGGAAAGGCTAGTTAGTTAGTGCTTGTCAGTTGCTTGGAACTCGTCTCTTCTTTTAGCTTCACATCAGGGACTACCAATCTATGTCGGGTGGTCAAGGCTTTTTTGGTATAACATTGAAGTCCTTACATGTCGCCCATTGTGTGTTCTGGTAATGAAAAAGTCTTTTTAACTGCGATTACCACTCTTATATGTGAAGTGCTGTGATTTCCTCTTCTTAAATTATATTTTAGCTAAAATTCGATGATAAACTAACTTGAGCTAGACAAAAGGACTATTGGTTTTGGCAATGCATCAGGTAGCATCTTTTTCATCCTCCTTGTTGAGTTGATACTAAAGTTTCCTTTCTAGATTACTGCATATTCTACCTTGTGTTTTATGGTCACCTTTTTACCTACGATCACTGATGATTATTATCTTTTCTGAATAGTTTGATATTCAGTTGATTACCTGCATCATTAGTGGAGTACAGCTATCCAATTTAATCCAGGTCGTCTTCTGGCATGCTCTTGTCAAATTGAATCATCCTTTCCATGTTATGCAAATCATGAATTGCTAACTGGTTCAACCGAAATTCCTAATTGGTGTGGAATTCCCAAAGTGGGAACAAATGTGTTCCTGTCTTACTGAAGAGTTTTTTTCCCACTTCCCGTGTTTCATTGGCATCATGCTTCTAACTTCTAAAGCTAATAGATTCTCATTTCATTGCCTCATAGAAAACTGCGGTTAGCAGTTGGGTAATTATTGTCAATTGAAGAACCATCCTAAGGTTCATTGCTTAACTACATCAAAAGATAGCAGTCATCGACTTTGGCCGAATAAGATAGAATTAATCATCTTTCGGTAATTAGTTAATAGTTCCGTATATTCGTGAATCAGTTTTCGTACAGAGTCTGGTTGCTTATGTGGCACTTGCTTCCGTCTTGGTTCTGTCTCATGGTCATGGTTATTTATTTCTTTTCTTAATTTTTTATCTGATATCTTGATCTGTATTCCTGATAGAAACATCTTACTAACCACTATTTCTGCATCATGCTTTTCTGATGTTGTCTGACAGAACAGTTTGACTTGGATTAATGTTGTATTTGCAGGTACTTTGCCGCCCTACAAAAGGAACTTGAACCATATGATTGCGTTCTTTATGAGATGGTAGCCAACAGAGAAAGTTTGGAGAGTAGAAGAGGTTCTAGTTCTATTTCTAGAAAAAAATTAAAAAGCTCAAGATCACGGGGATTTAATATTATTGGATTCATCCAAAGGCAGATGGCAAGATTTCTCACCCTTGATTTCCAGCTAGATTGTCTTGACTACGAGGGTGAGAATTGGTACCATGCAGATCTTGATTTTGAGACCTTCAAGTTACTCCAGGTAGTCTATGTGATAACTTTGCTGTTGAGGCCATTACTTGTTAAACGAATTGCTGTTAATTCAAAATGTTCATACACTTGAAGCCTCTCCCTCACTTCCTTTTGCTTGTTTTGTCAAGTAAACGACAGTTGCTTTATCTGTATTATGTATTATTTATTGGTTGACGTATGTTTGGTATGTGTATGTATATATTATTTATAAGGTTGTACCTCAGACCAATATTTCTAGTTTTCTCTTTTTTAACTGTGCCAAATTTATTCCTTTTGTCTTCTCTGCTCACATGACCCAAAGATCTCACCAAGTTGTATGTACTTTTCAGCTTGAAAGAGGTGAGAGCTTCTTCACATTTGCCAGAGATATGACCCTTAGATCAACAAAAGCACTTGTGCAACCTACAATTCCAGAAGATCTTGGCCCTTGGAGATCCAAACTTCTATGGGCTTCTCGGGTGCTGCCGATGCCTCTTGTTGGACTTCTTATCATTGGAGGTGTTTGTGCGGATGCGAAAAGTCCGGCGTCTGAATATCCTGAACTAGAAGCCTTGTCCAGACTTGATTTTGGTGCTGCAATGAAGGTCTTCCTGGCAAAGCGACTAACATCCGAGTAAGTTTTTTGGCAGTCAAAAGTTAGTTTTGGTTTGCAGCAGGCTGGAATATTTTATTGATTTCTGCTTTATAGATTGAGAATCAGAAGTGGTGGCTAAGGAACACCTCCACTCTAAAATATTCTAGTATTCTACTCATATGAAGTTTAGATTGGAAGTAATAACTATTAATGGTCAAATAAGTTGGAGAGAAAAAAGAACAGACGTTATCTGAAACCATTGAGTGTAAGAGTATGAATAAAGAAGTAAAACCAACCTCAAAAAAAAAAAAAAGAAGCTGCATTGGGCCTTTTAAAGAAATCCCTCTCTCCAAAGCAGATGTAATCCTTGAATGCAAGCTCATATCGTACAGTCTATAAGTTTGTGCATCAACAGAGAGGATAATCTTATCTTTTCAGATTATCATTTTTGCTCCGTGCTGATATTGTTTACCTTTTCCTCCATCGGATCTTCTGTGTAGTGTGCATTTGCAACTGCCTCTTTTCATTTACTAAAGAAATTACATTACCCCTTCCCATTATACATCTAGATTCACACAGATCACAGCTGATGTTGAGGCGGAATCTGTCATCATCGGAGAGAGAAACAAAGCTGCATTAGAAGCACTTCAAAGAGCAATGGACGAGGGTCACAACAAGATTGCTATCCTTTATGGTGGTGGGCACATGCCAGATTTGGGACGGAGGCTGCGAGAAGAGTTTGACCTTGTCCCTTCTCAGGTACAGTGGGTAACTGCCTGGTCCATAAGGAACCGTGACCTAACAACCAGTTCACTTCCTTTCTTGAAACAGATGGCAGAAGTTTCAGGTTGGCCTCTAAATCGATATCAGACTTTAGCCCTGCTAATTTTTTCTTCTGTTCTTGCATTGGATCTTTGGTTTTGGGAACTCTTTTTTGGCACCACAGCTAATTGGATTTCCCATGTTGCATCAGATATTTCTCAATATGTTCATCTGCACAATTAATGTTGTAGACATAGAAACAATCGGATCAATAAAGCATTATGTACATATTTTACGATTCTATTGTTAAAATTCAATTACAAACTGTACTTTTCTCTTGAATTCTTGCTTTGATTGTTATTTGTTCATTTGTTATTATAAGGTCATACCATTTTTTGTTGTTTGGCACCCAGAGTATATATTTGTACAGCGATTTTCCATTCGCGGGACCAGGTGTGTAGAGTTCTATATTTTCAATTAACAACAAGCCCGGGTTAATTCCACAAATGGGGTTGGGGAGGGTAGTGTGTACGCACACCTTACCTCTACCTTATGAGGATCGAGATGTTGTTTCCGGAAGTCCCAGTTTTATATTTTCAATTGTCTCAGATAATTTACATTGTTCATGTATGTACTTAAAACTGTACTCTGTTCATTGTTGATTATATTTACATTACACATCTGCAATAAAGAGATTGTGGTGATCACTTAAGTTCCTCTCTTGCCCTCCACCAAAAAGAACAAGAAAAGGTAAAAGAAAGAAAAGAACCCTATCTTGCTTAGGTTCTTGCTAACCATCAGGGTAGATGAAGATCGAAAACGACCAAAACAACATCAAGCTGTCATCTAATAGTAAGAAAGATAACGACGATGTTTTCGGGACCTACTTAAATATCCAACTACCATACCAAAATCATACGATGCCAACAAGAGTCCATAAAAAATTCAACATGTAGTATAATACACACAAAAAAGCAGATATAGTTATAAATTTGTATTACATGACCCAAACACAAGAAAAATGAATCCGAAAGTCATGGCGAAACAATGAGTATTGGTCATTAGGCCGTTTTCTATAGACCTACGAAATTCTAAGTCAATCAAAGTCCTTGAAGAAAATTCTACATAATTAGTATGTGTTAATACACACGAAAAAGTGGATGTTATCACAAATTCGTGTTGCATGACAAAGAACTCGAAAGTCATGGTGAAGCAATGAGTATTGGTCAATAGGTCATTTTCAATGGACCTAAAGTCCTTCGAAAAAAAGTTCTACAAAATCAACATGTACTACACACAAAAAGTGGATATAGTTATGAATTGGGATTTTTTCCTTCCTATACCATATATGAAACTTTATTACCAAATATGTGCATAGTTTCTAATTTATCCGCCATGTTCACACTTTTTCTACAATTATTATACCATTCATTAAATACTAATTATTAGTAATTGAATCTTCCTAATTAGGCGCGCTACAAATCAGGAACAAAATATTCTAATTGATTTAGCGACCTTCAGATCAAATTTGAAACGGAAATCCTTTATCTTCAATTTAAAATCAAATTACATAAATTCTGTTCTTCGATATTTTTCCTTAAGCCATAAATAAAAAAAAAAGACAAAATCATCAAACAAATTCGAATCAAATTGTAGAAATCAGTTCTGCAAAAGCTCAGTTCGTCGACTTTTTTCCTCAATCCACTGATCAAAAAAGCGACAACATATTCAACAAATTCAAGTCAAATTGTAGAAATCAATTCTGTCGATACTCTATCCTTCGTCTTTTTTTTTCTTAATCCAAAAAATCAAAAAATGACAAAATATTGGACAATACCTCAGCAACGACAAATTGTAGATGAAGAGAAAATTTTGTAGTCAATATTTTTTTCCACATAGATTGTAGTTTAATTATAGTATAAATGTAATAATTATGTAGATACCCTTACAAATAATACTACTTTATATATATACTTAAACTGATTTGTAGTATATTTGTTGAATTTTTGTAGAAAATTTGTGGATGAAGAGAAAAATTTGTAGTCAACATTTTTTCAACATAGATTGTAGTTTAATTGTAGTATAAATATAGTAATTTTGTAGATAATAATGAAAACAATATTGCTTTATACATCCTAAAACTGATGTGTAGTTTATTTGTAGATAAATGTATGAATTTTATAGATATTACCGTAAAATCAGAATTCCATAAAATTTGAAATACTAAGATTAGAGACCTCTTCTGCAAAGTCGTCGTCTACCAAAATCTCTTTTCCTTTTCGTTTGACTTGTTTGCCTGGTGTAGAAGTTTCTCCAGCATCTACATCATATTTTGGTTTGGTTCTCATCCCGGCTATGATTTGTCGGGGAGAGGAACTTTGAGTAGTCTCTGAAATTGCATGTGGAGATTTGCCTTGCTTTTTGGGTGATTGGTGATAACACACGCAAATCAAATGAGGGTATATCAGCTACTGCTGATTTTTTAGGACTTTGTTTCGAAGCTTTGTTGTTCTTCATTGATGAACTTCAACTGGAGTAAAATCGGGAACCAACTTTGTTGAAGGGTTTCTTCAATTTTCTGTGAATTTAGAGGGAGAATTTGGTTTCAGAAGATGGGAAATGGTAAAAAGAACGTGGGTATGGGTAAAACGTGGGTGGGGCTGAGGGGTTAGGAGAGAGAAACGTGGGATGAGTGGGGATACTGGGATATACAAATTCCTTTAATTAAGGAGTAAAAAATGTACAATTAATTATATCCTTAATTAATTATGGCATAGAATTGGTAATTTGGTATACTAAGTGTAATTAAGTCAAACCTTAAACATTGAGGGTAATAAGGTTTCCTATGTGGCATAGGAATGTAAAAATTCCTTATGAATTTGTGTTGCATGACCCTGGAATACCAAAATATTAATCTGAAAGTCATGACGAAGCAATGAGTATTGGTTACTATGTGTTTCCTATGGACCTACGAAATTTCAGGTCAATCAGTATCCGTTGTAAAAAAAAATCTACAAAATCAGCATGTGCTAAGACACACAAAAAAGTTGATATAATTACAAATTCATGTTGCATGTCGTCAAAATGCCATAAAATGAACTTGAAAGTCATGGCGAAACTATGAGTATTAGTCAGTAGGCCCTTTTCACGGACCAATAAAATTCCAGGCGTTTATAAACAAGTGCCCAAGTACTCAATCTTGACTATTAATAACATAGCAAAATTTAAATTTTCCTCCTAAACATCCCTCAAAATATGCAAACCATAAGTCGAAACACGTCTTCCTTTCTTATTTTCCAAATGAGGGAGAAATTTCTTCCTCTTAAAACTAACTCATCAACACTAACTATTCTAGCACTCCAAACAAAATGTATCGCAATAAGCTGGTTTAAGGTTCGAGTTATGCATACAGAGTCGCCTTTAGTAGAGACCGCGTTATCCTTCAAAGTGGGACTTCTCAAGATGCGTCTAATTAATACGATTGCAAAGCGAATTTCGAGTGTGATCGCTTTATCCCCAAAGTAGGTTGTCTTAGCGTGGATCTTGATTAGTCTGATCACAAAACGAGTACCGATCACCGGATGTGAAACAAAAAGAAGTTATTCAACATTCATGGAAGGCAGCTCTAGTTTTAAACCTCAAGTTCCAGTCTACATTTTTGTATAATATTATAAAATAAAGTGACGTTCAAGAATGTTATAAGATGTCGCTTTGGCCGAGTGGTTAAGGCGTGTGCCTGCTAAGTACATGGGGTTTCCCCGCGAGAGTTCGAATCTCTCAGGCGACGTAGTTTTTGTTTAATTTAACAAACTCAACTTTTAGTGACATTATTATAACAAATATGACAAAGTGAGAAAAGACCAATTTCCATTAGGTGCACGTATTAATATTTCGGAAAAATGTTTTTTTGTTCCTAGCTGAAATCATAATTATATTATTTATGAACTATTTCTTTTTACTTCTTTTTGGAGTTAATAACTTAAATGGTCATCTAAGTAAAGGCAATTTATTTGATAGGAGTGTTTCTCTTTTTTATCGTCACTCCCTCCGATTCATAATAAGTAACTTTTTGACCTTTGGCACACTCCTTAAAAAAGTATTAACTCCTAGAGAAAAAAAGATATATCGACTAAATCACCCTTAGTTAAAATTTGCATATTGTTATCTTAACACAATGGGTTAAGTAAATAAGGGCAATTTTGGCAAGCTAAATTTAATTTCTTCTTGATTATGTAAAATGACAAGAGGGGTTGCTCTGATGGTAAGCAACTCTCACTTTCAACCAAGAGGTTGTGAGTTCGAGTCTCCCCAAGAGCAAGGTGAGAAGTTCTTGGAGGGAAGGATGTCGTGAGTCTATTTGGAAACAACCTCTCTACCCCAGGGTAGGGGTAAGGTCTGCGTACACACTAGACCTTACTAAGTGGGATTATACTGGGTTGTTGTTATATTGATTATATAAAATGACACTTATTTTGGACTAAAATAACAGGCCAAAAGGTCACTTATTATGGACCGGAAGGAGTATTTTGTAAAGGTTTGGTAAGCAAGGGCAAGTCGACAATTGCAATACTGTGTTTATATGAAACCCGTACTTTCAACGTAAAATATAAATTTGTGTAAAATTTTACTAAAATTACAACAATAGTAGATACCTATAATTTTAAAAGGATAATAAATTTAATGTCAAAAATCTTAAAAATTGAACTCATAATTTAAATCATAAATCCGCCTCCGCCGATTGGCTCAAATTTGAACGGAAGGGAATACCTACAGTTCACTTTTTGTGAGTTTTCAAAAAGTACTACGAGCACAACCATGGGGCTTTAATGTTTTCATAGCAAATAATTTAAGTGGGCGTTTGGACATAAGAATTGTAAAATTCCAAACAAAAGTGAAAAAAATTTCAAGTGAAAATGATTTTTAAAAATTAGAGTTGTGTTTGAACATGAATATAATTTTGGATTGTTTTTGAAGTTTTGTGAATAATCTAAGGACCCGTTTGACCATAGATTTTGCCAAAATAAATTTAGGTTTTATTTGGCAAACACATATTTGGCCATAGATTTTGCCTACATTTTGACCCTTATCACTATTACATTTTTTTTTAAAGTTGCCCCAAACTTTAGTATTTATAAAAGAGCCTACCATTTATTATTTTGTAACAGTATTGCTTCGTCTTCTCGGTCATCTGATAGTGTATCAATATAAAAATGATAATTTTATATCAAATTTATTTATATTCAGGACTATGGTTTGTGATAATATAATGATATTGTTGGGTATTTGTGATAGTTTTTAGAACTTGTGGGTATAAGTCATGTTTCATATTTTTTCAAAATAAATTTGGGAAATATGTTTTGAAAACATATGTCCAAACACATTTTAATCTTCAAACCAAACTTCACCAAAATCAAATTTTTCAAAACAAATTTGGGAATTTATCGTCAAACGCTAGCTAAGTGAAAATTGTGAAAAATAGCTTTTTGGAGTTTTTCAAATTTTTAAAAAATTCTAAAATTCATCTTCAAGTGAAAGTAAAAAATTTTGTAGCCAATATTTTAATTTCGAAAAAAAAAAAAAAGTGAAAATTTTTCAAAATAAAAAATAAAAAATTCTTATGTCCAAACGGGCTCCAAGTTTATCTAAAAATTTAGAGGCAAGTTTCACAATGATGCGTACTACAGAGTAATAGTGAAAAAAATGAACGTACTGTAACTGGCTAATTGCAGATTCAAATATAAACGTACCTTTACTAATGTGTCGCTTTTCCTAAAGTTTGTCCGAATATATGTCAAACTCATAAATTGTTGTCTTCCCACAGTGTGAAAGTACCTGCTCAAAAGTTGTCAAAGATTTTAAAAAATAATCTTTTTATATGAAAATATGTATTAATTAAATATGATTAAGTGTAATTTATAGGAAGACACTCATGATGTGATAATTGAATCGATATAAACATCGAGCATATAGGTTTTTTATTTGTTTTTTCCCTTGCCTCCTTGTGTCCTTGGCTTGTGCTCTGTCAATATTCAATCGAGAGACCATCAAAGGATGTGATAGGATGGATATGAACTCTTCACTATTAATTAGAGGCTTCGGATCCGAATCCGGACAATGTAACATGATAGAGAGTTCCTCATAGTGTACAAATTCGATTGGGCAAAATATAAAAATGTTCGGTCGGCTGAAACAAATTATAGTCGACAGTCGAACAATGTATAAAATATGTGTATTTTTATATATAATAAGTATTGTTTGGAACTAATTTTCAACATATGAAAAATAAACTGCAATCACGAAATAAGGCAAAATTTTTTTTACTAATCAATTGTGAGTACAATTCTATTTCTCCCTTGATTCTTCTCTCCTGACTAATTATCACCGTGATTCGAGGGCCGAAGCCGCATATTTCTCGAACGTAGGATGATGCAAACCTCCTGGGGATATATTTGATCTCCAGCTTCTTGAACTATTTGATTGTCAAGAAGTATCCGGCCATAGTTTGATCTCTTTATGAATATTCCAAGAGTTTATGGGATTTTGAGACACCTCTTCAAGGGATTATGTATCCCTTTATATAGCAGTGAGTTAGGGTTTAGGGTAGAGTAACCTCCAAGAAACTCAAATAGACTCCTAGGATTTCAAGAGTCCTATAGTATCTTTTAGGATTTGGATTGATCCCTTAAAATTTCTATGTCTACAAATGTCCCCTACTTCATGGTTTGTCGGGGTATAGGCTTCCCGAAACTTTAAGACGAGACTTGAAGACTCGACCATCGAAACAAATGGCTTTAAAACTTGGAGTCTTTGATTTACCGAAGGAAGAGATGAATGGCCGAACTGGTCCCGCTGGGCGTGCCAATTTATTTACAACTAATTTTTTTAGGTAATTAATATTTTATTAATCACCAATAATCTTTACAATTCACAGCCTGCTTTATTGCTCAGCAGCTATATTTATAAAAAAACTCAAAGATAGAATCTCAAACCTACATACTATGTCTAATGAAACATAAAATGTTGAACTAAACTGCTAATTCCTTTGGTATCTCTAACATTACATACGTAGGCTATTTCTCTAGCTATGCTATCAACACTTCTGCTTCTCTGTTGAAATATTCTCACGTTCCTCTCAATCCAAACACTATGTGTAACCTCTGCATACACCATTCGGTACAATTGAGCTCCATAAGATATGTCTTTAGCACTCTGTATTATCCATTGTTGATGTTGTACCCAATTATCTCGAACTACATCTTGCCTTTGCATCCAGTGTAATATCTTCTGCCACACTGGCGTAGTAAAGGAGCAGTCCACAAACAGATGGTCTCTAGTTTCATCATGCAGCTGACATAGAGAACATTTTGAATCCACAGTTACTCCCCATTTAATCAATCTATCTGCAGTTAAAAGCTTCCCCTGCAATTGTAGCCACATTGTGAATATGGCTTTTGGTCTAGCTTTGTTTTGAAATATCATATAGTTCCAGTTGACTCTAGGCCTATTTCCCATTAGCTGAATGTAAAACTGGCTAACCATGCTCTTTTTGACCTGCTGCTTATGTTGAATTTGTTGTAGGACTGTTCTGGCACTTAGTATGTGTCTGACCATCTAGCTTGCCTATTGTGGGATTGCCATGTCTACCAGTCTCTTATATTTGATGTAGTATGCATGAATCCACCCGATCCACAGTCTGTCTTTCTTACTTACTACATCCCAACAGAGTTTTGTTATTCCATAATTGTAGGTTAATCAAACCCAAGCCCCTACTTGACTTAGGTGTGCACATCCTACTCCAAGCCACTAGAGACTTTTTTGTAATGGTAGTGATCCTAGACCAAATATAACTTCTATAGTAGGCCTCTATCATCTTCATAACTTTTACTGGTAAGTTGAATTCATAACTTTTACTGGTAAGTTGAATAACTATGTGTAACCTCTGCATACACCATTCGGTACAATTAAGCTCCATAAGATCTGTCTTTAGCACTATGTATCATCCATTGTTGATGTTGTACCCAATTATCTCGAACTACATCTTGACTTTGCATCCAGTGTAATATCTTCTGCCATACTGCCTTAGTAAAGGAGCAGTCCACAAACAAATGGTCTCTAGTTTCATCATGCAGCTAACATAGAGAACATTTTGAATCCACATTTACTCCACATTTAATCAATCTATCTGCAGTTAAAAGCTTCCCCCTGCAACTGTAGCCACATTGTGAATATGACTTTTGGTCTAGCTTTGTTTTGTAACATCATATACTTCCAGTTGACTCTAGGCCTATTTCCCAGTAGCTAAATGTAAAACTAGCTAACCATGCTCTTTTTGACCTGCTGTTTATGTTGAATTTGTTGTAGGACTGTTCTGGCACTTAGTATGTGTCTGACCATCCATCTTGCCTGTCGTTGGACTGCCATGTCTTCTAGTCTCTTATCTTTGATGCAGTATGCATGAATCCACCTGATCTAAAGTCTGTCTGGCTTACTTACTACATCCCAATAGAGTTTTGTTATAGCTGCCATGTTCTATAATTGTAGGTTAATCAAACCCAAGCCCCCACTTGACTTAGGTGTCCACATCCTACTCCAAGCCACCAGAGACTTTTTTGTAATGGTATTGATCCCAGACCAAATATAACTTCTATAGTAGGCCTCTATTATCTTCATAACTTTTACTGGTAAGTTGAATAGAATAGCTGTGACCAATAGGACTGAATACTAAATAGGACAGTTTGGACCAGCTGCACTCTTCCTGCATATGAGAGCTTTTTGCTAGTCCACGAGGATATCCTTGCAACTACCTTTTCTATCAGAGGATACTATTGTATCAGAGACAGTTTCTTGGTAGCAAGAGGAATGCCAAGATATTTAAATGGTAACTCTCCAATTGTGTAGCTCAACTTTTGAATGATCTTTACCTTGGTACTCTGTTGAACTCCTCCAAAATACACTGATCAAAAGATCATCTGCATAGCTTAGGTGGGTAATCCCTAACTTTGCACACCTGGGGTGGAACTTGAAATCTTTTAACTCTTTTAGTTTGTTGAGCCTTCTACTGAGATACTCCATTACAATTGCAAACAAGAAAGGGGCGATGGGATCATCCTGTCTTAGTCCTTTAGCAACATCAAATGGTGGAATACCATAATAATGTAGTTGACAGTTGTTACACACTCCATTATCCAGTTCACAATCTCTCTAGGAATCCCATTTCAATCATGACTTGTCCAAGAAACTCCATTCAACCGAATCATAAGCTTTTTGGAGGTCAATCTTAATCATGCACCTAGCAGAAATATTCTTCCTTGTGTAAGCTTTGACTAGCTCATGAGCTAATATAATGTTATCTGTTATCCTCCTACCAGGTATGAAACCAGATTGAGCTTCACTTATCACTGATGCAATAACTTGTTGAATTCTTCCAGCTAGGACTTTAGAGATCAATTTATACAACATGGTACAACAAGCAATAGGCCCGTAGTCTTTTATTGTACTAGGATTTTGCCAGTTTAGGAACCAATATGATAGAAGTACAATTCACAACTTTATATAATTTTCCAGTACTGAAGAACTCTTTAACAACTTGACTAACTTCATTTTTAATAACCACCCATACCTTCTTGAATAAATAAACATTGTAGCCATCAATTCCTGGTGCTTGGTCACTATCAATATCACATAATACATTATAAATCTCTTTGTCAGTCACCTCAGCACATAGAGCAAGTTTCTGTTGTTGTGACAATTTTGGACCATTCTTCATAATAATTTTATCTATGGTAGGAAGAGAGTGAGCTGCTGATCCCATTAAAGACTTACAAAATTCTACCACTTCTTGCTTTATGCTTTCAGGATGAATAAGCTTATCTCCCATGATTGATACAAGTTCATTTACTTGTTTTCTCTGACTCATTTATTCCATAACAGCTGCAAATACTTTGTATTGGAATCTCTCAGTTTGATCCACTTAGTTTTTGCTTTCTGCCTTGATACACTTTCTTTAATAAGGGACCATTTTTCTAAATTCTGTAACAGGCTTATCTCTTCTTAAATTAGAGAGTCATTATAAGCTGCATTTATCTTATGTTGTACCTCCGCTGAGCTTAAATTGGCATGCTCAATCTTCATACTAATAGTTCTAAAATGTTCAGTATTTAGAGTCCTAAACAAAGGCCTTAGTTCCTTCAGTTTTACCCAGATGTTCTTCATTTTGCCCTTAATGTATGATTGATTCCAGACTCTTTCTACAATAGATATAAAATTATCATGATCTGCCCAGACATTAAAGAATCTGAAAAGTGTTTTACCAGGTTTAGGAGCCGAGTGAAGAGTTAACAACATTGGACTATGATTATATATATATATATATATATATATATATATATATATATGGCAATCCATATTCAATGATCACATGACCCACTGCATCATCCACTCATAATTGCCAAAAGCTCTGTCAATCCTACTGTTGATCCTTTCTACACCATATTACTTGTTAGATCATGTGTAATAATTACCTATCCATGTTAGCTCATTCAGAGTTAGAGTAGCTACACAATTAGCAAAGTCCTGTACTTTTGTGTATGTAATGGGATTCTCCATCAGCCTATCATTAGTATATAGAACTGCATTGAAGTCCCCACATAATAACCATGGTTTTATGTTTTCCGTTGCAATGTTCTTCAATACACTCCATAACTGTTTCCTTTGTTCTATAGTATTGTATCCACATATAGTTGTAACTACATAATTAATTTTCCCCACCCTATCTTGTACCAAACAGTGTATAAATTGAGCAGCAACACTTAGGATAGTAACATTGTACCACTGGGAATCCTAAGTAAACCATATCCTCCCATTTGAAGCATCCTGATAGTTGGTAGCATAGTTCCAACCTAGCATTATATTTGTTATAATTCTACTAGCATTTTTTTCCTTAACTCTTGTTTCCGCTATAACTGCTAGCTTTATTCTTTGTCTACTAATATGTTTTTAACTTTTTTTATTTATACCTCTTATTCACCCCTCTAATATTTCAAAATATACACTTCATCTGCAGGTCATTCTACTTCTACCCTTATCAGGGGGTACACAACTAGTACACCATGATCCCTTGTTTAATGGCTCAAAGGAATTCCTCATAGTAGTGATTGATAAAGCTGGAAAGTTTACCATATCCAACTCAATCCTGTCCTCTATATCTTTGCCTTTGTCCACTGGTTTTTCCACTATGCACTATTGTTGGGAGGGAGTCTGCATATTATCGTGTTGAACATTTGCCTTATCAACCATTGACTATACATTCTCATTGTCTACAGCTCTTCTTTGACCAAGTATATGTGGTTCATTCTGCTGTAGGCTAGCCTCCTTTGCTTGACTAACCCTTTCTTTCACTGGTCATTTTGTTCTCCATTCTATTGTTACTTTCTTTGCTTTTCTTCTCTTGCCTTGCTGCTTATTTTGTTGCTTATATTGTTGTTGATCTACACTACATCTGTGCCTAACCACTAAGCATTTCTAGCAAAATTTAGGTTTCCAGTCATACATGACTGCCTGTAGGAATGTCCTTCCATTAAGGTTCATGACCTTTATCTCAGTAGGTAATTCTCTGGTAATATTTGCTTCTATCAACATCCTTGCAAATGATACTCTCTTTTTCTTTGTAGTACATTCATCTGCATAGATTGGAGTACCTATTGTACTAGCCATTCTACTCAAAGAGTTATGACCCCAACAATTCATTGGAAGATTAGGAAATTGAATCCATAAGGGAATTTCAGTGGGAAATTCCTCATTGAAATCAAACTCTGGTGACCACTGCTTCAATATGATATGTCTATTATTAAATGAGTAAGGTCCAGAATAGAGAATTTCTTTCATGTCATCAATAGTTTGAAATTTGATAATATAGTACCATTCCTCATGTAAATACAAATATGGCTCAACCACATTCGCCCAATTTACCCCAATGAACCTTCTCGTAGCATTATATCCAAGAGAATCCCCAATTATATATGCTATTATCGCACTCTTTCATTTCTCTATTTCCAGATCTACCTCCATTTTATCTAATTGAACCACAACTTGGCCATCTATGATTTGTGGTGGTATGGAGTGTCCACATGAGTTCATTGAGGTGTTTACACAGGCCTGTGGTCCTCTTTTATATCCAGTCCAGAGTTCGGATTGCTCCACCTAAGTAGAACGAAAAGAAGGAATTGGAAAAGGAAAGGGGGAGCTATGTGGTCTTGCACATGGAAAAGTCAAGTATTCTACGCATGCTTGATTTACCGGAATTTTTGCTTCAAAGAAGGTTGGGATTGATCCCACCTTTGAAAGAGTGGTTTTGTTCTGTCAATACGGCTTATAGAGTTATCAAGCTGAACTGCCTTCTGTAAGGAGCTTGAATCGTTCGTTTACTCTAAGTCTTATTACCGACGCGATGGATTGCTATTTGAAAACACTTTCAATACAAACGTCGTCCGATTGAATCTGCTTTTTCCTGGATGCTCTCAATTAGCCAGTTAAAGAACCTTCCCATCAGTGGAAACTCTTTATCCAGGCGATGAAGATCCCAAAACGGAGTCCCTAGTTCACAAGCCTGTTAGCTAGCCCGGGTTGAACCATACTCCGTGGAAGCACACGTTTTGGGGAAGACAAATCGATCAGGTCGAATAATCCGTTCCAGTTCCTACTACCCCTCTTGCCGCCTTTGGCAGAAGGCAATCGGGAAGTCGTCGAGACCTGGGGCTTTATTATTCAGATTCTCATTCTTCAAACGTGATCTCCCGTCTAAGCCACGGATTGTCCTCCACGTCCATTTTTCGATTTTCTGGGTACATTGGCCATCATCTCGATTCAGAATTTTATTTAAGTAGGCATTGTCATTGACATAACAGATGTCGCTTTTAGTCTATCTCTTTCTATTTCTTTTCTATATATGGAAAGTTCAAAAATTATCACATAATAATCCATAGAAATCGCAATAGAAAAGAAATAAGCAGTTACTCGATTCTTCTTAAATAGATTTGTCCATGCTTTTCCTTCCTTATTAGCTGCTTCCTTAGGCTGATTATTCTCCATCATCACCATTTCACTAGCTGCATGTACCGATTTTACTGTTCCATTGATTGAGCCAGGGATCTCCTTGTTTGGATGTTGAATCTGCGCTACTAACCGTCACCGGAGTACTCAGATCAAGTCTCTTCTTCACTTTCGTACCNCTAGTAAGGAGACTTTTTGGATAATTTACTTCCACGAATAGACTGTTAGGCTAAGAAGAATAGGTTGGGATTGATCCCACCTTTGAAAGAGTGGTTTTGTTCTGTCAATACGGCTTATAGAGTTATCAAGCTGAACTGCCTTCTGTAAGGAGCTTGAATCGTTCGTTTACTCTAAGTCTTATTACCGACGCGATGGATTGCTATTTGAAAACACTTTCAATACAAACGTCGTCCGATTGAATCTGCTTTTTCCTGGATGCTCTCAATTAGCCAGTTAAAGAACCTTCCCATCAGTGGAAACTCTTTATCCAGGCGATGAAGATCCCAAAACGGAGTCCCTAGTTCACAAGCCTGTTAGCTAGCCCGGGTTGAACCATACTCCGTGGAAGCACACGTTTTGGGGAAGACAAATCGATCAGGTCGAATAATCCGTTCCAGTTCCTACTACCCCTCTTGCCGCCTTTGGCAGAAGGCAATCGGGAAGTCGTCGAGACCTGGGGCTTTATTATTCAGATTCTCATTCTTCAAACGTGATCTCCCGTCTAAGCCACGGATTGTCCTCCACGTCCATTTTTCGATTTTCTGGGTACATTGGCCATCATCTCGATTCAGAATTTTATTTAAGTAGGCATTGTCATTGACATAACAGATGTCGCTTTTAGTCTATCTCTTTCTATTTCTTTTCTATATATGGAAAGTTCAAAAATTATCACATAATAATCCATAGAAATCGCAATAGAAAAGAAATAAGCAGTTACTCGATTCTTCTTAAATAGATTTGTCCATGCTTTTCCTTCCTTATTAGCTGCTTCCTTAGGCTGATTATTCTCCATCATCACCATTTCACTAGCTGCATGTACCGATTTTACTGTTCCATTGATTGAGCCAGGGATCTCCTTGTTTGGATGTTGAATCTGCGCTACTAACCGTCACCGGAGTACTCAGATCAAGTCTCTTCTTCACTTTCGTACCCATCGACGAAGACTCAGCTTCACAACTTGTACCTTGTTCTACCTCTGATGTAGCTTCTTTGTCCTGCAAGTTTTCTTCAGCTAGAATTTGAACTCCCACAGAGCTACCATAGATAGCTATGAGATTCTTCCTGGGCATTCCTCCACCTCGTCCACGTCCCTTCCTTTGCCATTCGCCATGGAAACACCAAGCAGCGCACGTTAACTACCGTGCGCCGAGAGCAAGAGCTACTAATTTTCAACATATGAAAAATAAACTGCAATCACAAAATAAGACAAAAATATTTTTACTAATTAATTGTGAGTACAATTGTGTTTCTCCCTTGATTCTTCTCTACTGATTAATTATCTCCGTGATTCGAGGGCTGAAGCCGTTTATTTCTCGAATGTAGGATGATGCAAACCTCTTGGGGATATATTCGATCTCCATCTTCTTGAACTATTTGATTGTCAAAAAGTATCCGGCCATATTTTGAACTCTTTGTGAATATCCCAAGAGTTTACGGGATTTTGAGACGCCTCTTCAAGGGAATATGTATCCCTTTATATATGTGTGAGTTAGGGTTTAGGGTAGAGTAACCTCCAATAAACCCTAATAGACTTCTAGGATTTCAAGAGTCCTGTAGTATTTTTAGGATTTGGCTTGATCCCTTAAAATTTTGATGTCTACAAGTATATATACAAAAAATATACTTTGTCAATATTATTTTTGGAAACGGCTAAAAATATATATTTCTCAATCCGATTTAGCAGGGTACCAAAGCGAATCCATGAGCATCGTGCGAGAAACAAAAGAGAAAACATTCAATGGAGAGAATCTAGTTTCATATCTTATATATTTTGGGTTTGCCATGAATAATTTGCTATGTATAGACCAAACGACATACTCATGTCATCACCAATTCAATAATTCATCAGTAGTATCTTCTTACAGGCAAATGACAAATTATACTATGTTTTCTGGTCAGGTGGTTGAGGAGAAAAAGCAAACGTTGTTTCACTATATTCGCTATTTTATTCGAGAGGAACCAAAAATACACTCACACCCTCTCTCTCTATATATATAGATATATATACAAAAAGAAAAGAAAAAATAGCATCTTCTTATAGATGGTGTAAATACTAGGGATATCATCACTTTTAGCCCGCGCCAGAAACTATTTATATCTGGTAGCCGAAAAAGTATATAAAACTTATATAATTTTCGTATGTAACATATGTACACATACAAAAATATATAAATTTTATATATTTTTCGGCTATTATTTTAACAGAAGCTATATAGTGTCATTTTTTCATCAATAATTTGACTTACTTTTTCTCTTGTATTAAAGAGTTCAGATTATTTTTTCTTAACATTTTTACGACGAACTTTTTTTTTTAATCCACAAGTTATACCTCAAAATATTAATTTGATTACTGAGGAAAATATATTAACATATATTCCTTCAAATTTCAAGCGGTTAATTATGACCTCGTGCGTCATATCAAGTATAAAAAGGAGGAATAATATGACAAAGTAGTTGATAATTAACATGCAAAATCCACATAAAGGTTTGGTTAATTCCCTTGTGTGGTGTCAAAAATATTTTTAATAATTTATTTGAGACCCAATATTGCCATATTAAAAGGACTTGATTATACAAAAAAAAAAAAAAATTCAACTTAAAGTTATGAAATCCAAAATTTCAATTCTAGATTTTGAATGATAACAAATACTAATAATTATGTTCTAAATTTAATATTTAACATATTTAATAAATTTTATAAAACACAAATATATTATTTGCGCAAAAATTGGTTCCGCTGAATCTATATTCGAGCTTCTATCTCCGTCTCTATTGTCCATACTTTGTTAGGGTACTTGGAGGCAAATTGATTATTTAAATTTGATAATTTCAAATTTTATTTTCTCACAACTGAATCTAATTTGCTTTTTCAATTATGGATTCATATACCGTCAAATATTTTTATAACAATATCTCTGTTTAACAACCATTCGCTATAAGAGTCAAAAATTTTCGAAAACGATTTTTATGTTATTTTATAATATATGTTCTTTATATTATCATCTCACTATAACGGCCAAAAAATATCATAACGAACGGCATGTTATAAAGAGGTTTGACTTTATATAAATTTATATACTTTATGTAAAAAATATTGAAAACAGTTGTACTCGTCGACGGTATATTATGCTAGCGTTTGGACATAGATCCTAAAATTATTTTGAAAAATCTGATTTGGGTGAAGTTTGGTTTGAAGATGAAAATGTGTTTGGACATACTTTTTCAAAACATATTTTCCAACTTTATTTTGAAAAAACATGTATATAATTTTCAAGTTTTGGGATTTTGGCCCAAATTCAGCTCAATAGCTGATTTTGAAATTTGGCCAAAATATGAGCAAAATTTATGGTCAAACATAAGTTTTGAAAATAAATCACAAATTTATTTTGGCAAAATTTACTGCCAAACGGGGCCTATATCTACCTTGATGGTACATACTAATGGTAAGACGAGTAGATAAGATTTTTTAACTTTAAATTTTTCAGAGCCCATTTTGCTAACATACAAAAGCAAAGCATCAAATCAAAGCAAAAAAATCAAGAACCAATGTCAAAGGCCATACGTTTATTTTTTTTTTTTTTGTCATTAAGCTAAATTGAACTTCAGAAAGCTGAACCCATCACTTAAGAAAAGTGTCTCCTAGCTTTTGTACTACTACTACTAATAATTATCAATAGGAATTGTGTCTGTTTGTTTTTGGAAGCTTCTATGATTTCAAGATGCTCTTTGAGAGTTGAGAGAGTAGAAGAGCACTTGTACATTTAGATAAGGATTTAAATGAGAAATTTATACAAATAGTCACCTGAATTTACTATTTAAATTTATACAAATAGTCACCTGAATTTACTATTTATAGATGAAGGGGAGCGTTGAAGCAATGGTTAAGTTGTCTTCGTGTGACCTATTGGTCACAAGTTCGAGCAGTAAAATCAGCCATTGATGCTTGCATTAGGGTAGACTGCCTATTTCATACTCCCTTGGAGTGCGGCTCTTCTCCGGGTCCTGCATAAATGCGGGATGCTTTGTATACCAGGCTATCTTTTTTTATTTTATAATTTTAGTGTAGATTATAGGCACTGATTATATACGGTAATATACATATGATATACAGGTTATACATATATTATACATCCGCCAGTTATTTTAAGTTTAAGCGATTGGATGGGCGACTAGGTTAGATTTTCTTTAATTTTATAGACTGAAAATGTGTGCAGTATAATATACTATACCAAGTTAGTTAATATTTTTTTTCAGATTACTAATTAGTGACTACCATAAAAAGTTATCTGTAATTACTTTATAAATAATTAACTTGAAGGGGCGACTAGGTTAGATTTTCTTTAATTTTATACACTGAAAATGTGTGCAGTATAAATACCAAGTTAGTTAATTTTTTTTTCAGATTACTATAACATTACCACGTAAAGTTATCTATAATTACTTTATAAATAACTTGAAGGGAACCTTGACGTAACTGGCAAAGTTGCTGACCAGGAGGTCATGGGTTCGCCTCTTGCAGAAATACAAGTTAGGCTGCATACAATAGACTCTTGTGGTCCGTCCCTCTCTCGGATCCTGTGCATAGCGGGAATTTAGTACACCGACCTGTCCTTTACTTTATAAGCAACTTAATTGTGTAATACATGAGTAAAACTTAAACTCATTTTT
>MU739147.1:5217-25615 GCA_026770625.1 Nicotiana glauca | reverse complement strand
AATTTTATTATTTATCGGTTTAAAGGCTCAAAATTTTACAAGTTCCAAAATTATGAGTTCGGAGGTTTATGTGTTGGAAGTTTACAGGTTTAGAAATTATAAAGTTTACGGGTTCGAAATTCCGTTGTTTTGAAAGTTTAGCGGTTCAATAGTTTATGAAATTTGTGGGTCCGGAATGTTGTTGGTTTGAAAGTTTATGCCTTCATATTTATTACTTATATCTAAATTATTTATGAACACTCTTGAGAAGTTATTTTCCTTAATTTGCGTACCAAACAACGAAAAATGAATAAAATTACTACTTGTTTTTCGAAGAAAATATTTTCTTGGAAAACATTTTCCACGGAAAATATTTTCCGTTATACCCAACACACCCAAAATTTTTCATAATGGTGCAATATATAATTTTGTTGGCGATACAAAACTTATAAGGCTTTACAGAAATAATTTGTCCTTCAATCCGTATTGTTATCTTTTGCATATAATATTTGCTTTACTATTTCGTCCTGCTATTGTTTCTTCTTTTTGGACGGGGAGGTGTCCAAGGAACTTCCAGCTTCCTTATAGAGTCGCAATTTATTAGGAGTACCTTACTTTTTTAGTGGCATGAAATGAGTCAAGACGAAGATATTAAATTTGCATACAGATCAATAAATGAAGAGAAGCTAAACTACAAGAAGAGCTCTTACTTAAGTTATCAGAAATCTACGTGGCAGAGCACTTCTTAAAAAATATTTAAAAAATTATTAACAATCTTTATTCATTACATATAGGGAAGTTCTTTTTACACTAATAGCATATTGTAAAAATAAACAAATAATTAATGAACAAGAAAAAGGCACAAATCATGGGATAGTTACAAAGCGCTCTCTCTTACATCGCCTTTTTCAAAAGAACTCAAAGTTTCTCCTCTGTTTTTGTATTTTCTCAATCTCTTATCTTATTTTCTCCAATCATTCGATCTAGCAGTGGAATTCCATTATAGTTACTGAGATTTCGCTCAATCATTCCATAATAGTCGAAACATATGAAATGGGATTCGGGGACGTCAATATAATTTTCCTCCGAGGGATCTTTGGCTGAATATCAAGCACAACACTAGCATATTGATTAACTTTATAAACATAATACACATTCCAGAGAAAATTAATACATATAAAATGTATATAAAAAGTTATACATAATATGAAAAGTGAAAAATGTATACTCATAAAAAAAAATTATAACATAAATATAATGTGTAATCAAAATTATACATGGGGATTAAAAAATATACCCAAGTAATACCACATATATGGAAAGATTGAAGGAATAAAATATGGGGATATCTATGACATATTTACTGAAATGATACAATATATCAAGCATATTTACCAGCTATTGCAGGGTTTGTATATTTAACGATTTGGGATTCGGGGACGTCAATATAATATTCTTCCATGGGATCTTTTGCTAAATCTACAGTGCCAACATCAGCATCTTGATAGACTTTGCGTATATCAAGATATATTAAATTATTATACTAATAATGTTTAGTTTTAAAAAAAGTGAAAAAATTAATGAAATACTAACTTAAATGATAAGCATGCCAGCAATCAAGTTCCATTTGCTTATACCGGACATAAACTTATACTAGGAATATATCGTTGATCTGCATATGTCAGACACCCGAAATGCAAAAATATATGGTATAATTGTAAATTATATGCGGTATAAACCTGATTTCGTTAAAAGATACTTGACATAAAAAGAAAAATATATCTAAATATGCAACCAATATATATAATATACAGCCGTTACAAATATCAATTGCCTGACGCTAAGGAGGTTAGTCATCTTAATTAACGCTTAAGGATGTTAACTAGTGTAACTGAAAGTCTGGATGCGTGAATTAAGGTATAGGGTTTAAAGGATTTTGACTAGAAATATAATTATTTTGTGACCTTATGTGTAAAATACCTAATGGTGCTACATCAATGGAAATTTTTCTATTTTTTTGCCTACTTATGCTTTTTGCTCCTTAAGTTATAGTCTTTGACCAAGACTTTGTTACCAGTATAAGTTTGTCCAAGGTTTCCAAAACTTTGTGTCTTAATGAATTGGGTACATGCTGGGTTTCAACCTAATCAAATGCTTTTTGGACAAATATCAAATTTTTCAGTTGATATTAATTGTATTCGTTAGCCAAATAAATATAAAATATATGTATTTTTTTTTGGTAATTATGCATTTTATTTACCAAGGAAAAAATGTACAAGCAAAATAAAACCTAAAATATGTATATAATACACACACACATATATATACACTAATCTCTAGGCACGTGTTGTAAATATTTTCGATATTTTTTAAGTGAAGCTTTGACTAAGTATCTATTTTGGAAATAAGGTTCATAAATTAAAGAACCAGAAAAGAAAATGACGAAAGGACATTATTATATAATTCATTTTCTTTTTACAAATATAAGTTGCATCATCGTCCAAATTTAACCTATTTTGAATCTGTAGCTTCACAGCAGAAATAGGTATAGTTCCAAATTTCACTATTATATTAGACTATTAGTATTAAGTCACAAATGATTTAGTCTTATATGATTGCCGCAATGATTTAGTCTTCCCATCTTCTCTAATTAGAAGACAACAACTAATCAACCAAGTAATGCATTTTGATGAATCTGGGATATCCTCTTTCTTTTAGCTCAATCCAATGATGTTGATGTTTCGTCGGTCAAACATCATAATCCGCCTCTCCTTAAATCTTACTACCAGTGTCAATCTGATACAAGTAAGGTTAATAATTTATGTCAAATTTCTTATTCTAAAGGATATGTTATGCAACATATATAACATAAATAATAAAAATATTATGATAAAATATGATCTTGGTAGTTCCTAGGCTTAAAATTTAGATAACTTATAAAGACTAAAATTGTGGTGTTGTAAGGAAAAGTAAAATTCTAGTAATTATATAACTAAATTTTAGGTTCATCAGTTGAACATATAATGAGTATAAGAATATAGAAAACAGGACCAAACCTGTTTAAAATTTTCTTTAAATGGATGTGAATTTGAATTTAACAAAAACAATCATAACTAAACACAACCCAATTTGATATTTACACCAATAATTTATTTATTTTTCCTATAGTTTTACTTATTATGGCAGACCTATAAATATTAAACTTTAATTTGTATAATAATTCTTTATTGATGACATCGATGAAGATAAATCAAATGCATCTTGAAGAGCAATCATAACAAATTATGGTTCCACGTACATGCTTAATCTTCTTAACAAAATACTCAATATTTCCATGATACAATAAATAGAACCAACAACTGGAACTAAATTAATTTCAGTTGACATACCTTTGTTCCTTCAATAAGAGTGTGTCTATATATATATATATATATATATATATATATATATATATATATATAAAATTCTCGGCTATCATATTTTTTTGGACCAACTAAAAATTATATATTTCTCAAGTTTTTTTTTAGAAAAATGCTTGGGATGTTTTTATGCCTCATACTAGGGGTGGCAAACGGGCGGGTTAGGTAGGATATGGGACGACTCGAAAATGGATAAATTATCCGACCTGACCCATATTTATTACAGATAAAAAACGGATTAACCGGCGGATAATATGGGTAATTAACCATATTATCCATGGCTTCATGAATATGATCAATTTTGGGAGAATTTCTAGTCTCCCAAACTTTAGGAACCCCCAATTTGAGGCTTTACAAATGTAAAAGTTAAACCCATTAGTTATCCATTTTCTAAATGGATAATATGGTTCTTATCCATATTTGACTCGTTTTTAAAAATTTCACTATCCAACCCATTTTTTAGTAAATAATATGAGTGATTAACTGTTTTCTTTTAACCATTTTGTCACCCCTAACCCATACAAATATTTTTGTCAAACTAAGAAACTTAGTGTGAAAAGCTATACTCCCTCGATTTCAGAAAGAACGAACATATTTCTATTTAAGGAGTCAAACAAGACTTTTTTACCATATTTTTTCCAAATATTTTTAAATATTTAAGTTGTTACAATTGTGACTTATAACACTTTTTATATAATTTCTAAATTTGTAAATTTTATTGGAAAACTTACACAAGCCAAATAAATCTCAACTTACCAACCTCTATCCATTAGTCATAGACTTATCCAAATGAGCCAACAAAAGTTGAAAAACCAAATAATAGGGTTCTTTATCTCAAAGAATCACATGCAAAAATTACCTTCCATATTTTTAAGCGTGATTAGCAACATTAGATACAAGACGGAAAAGAAATTTTATTGACGGGGTAGCAAATAAGGTGATAAAATACAAAAATCTATACAATATTCTAAAAATCTAAACAAAAGGGAACTTTTTCAATGGGTATAGTTGAAATTTATTGAAAATATATAGATAAGTCAATATACAAAATTTGAGGAAGATTGGAGGTGATTTGGATCGGTGTGACGACCCGACCCGTCGTCTCATGTGTTTCCGTCACGTTTTCCCCGTTTATTGCTTCTTCATGATTCATTATATGTGTTGGATGAGTTTGAGTTGATTCGGATTGGATTTGGTAGGAAATGGGGCAATTAGCCTCTTTAAGGAAAGGTTAGTTTGAAAAAGTCAACTGGAAGTTGACTTGTGAGTTAGAAGGCTCGGATGTGATTTCCGACGATTCGGTTAGCTTCGGGGGATGATTTGAGGCTTAGGAGCGCAATCGGAAGTGATTTTGGAGGTCCGTTGTAGAATTAGGCTTGAATTGGCGAAGTTAGCATTTTGGCGATATCCGGTTAATAGGTGAGATTTTGATCCGAGGGTCGGAATGGAATTTCAAGAGTTGCAGTAGCTTCGTTAGGTGATTTGTGACGTGTGTGCAAAATTTTAGTTGAATCGGAGGTGTTTAGGTCGGGTTTTTGATCGAATGTGAGTTTCGAAAGAATTTGATAAACTTAGGCTTTGATTTGGTGAAATTTGATGATTTTGATGTTAACGATAGTGATTTGATTATTCAAGCAAGTTTGAATAAAGTAATAGATCATGTCTGTGTTTTTGGTTGAGGTCCCGGAGGCCTCAAGGTGAGTTCGGGTGATTAAACGGAGAGTTTAGAGTTTGTTGCATGTTTTGGGATTTGCTGGTTCTGTCATTTCCGCATCTGCGGAAAAGGGACCGCATAAGCGGTTCCGCAGATACGGCGGGGAGGTCACAGAAGCGGTTCTAGTGGGGGCTTGACCTTTCCGTATAAGCGGACAAGAGTCCGCATAAGCGAACAAGAGTCCGCATAAGCGGTTCCGCAGGTGCGATATATGGACCGCAGAAGCGGTCGTGGGACTTAAGTGACTTCCGCAGAAGCGGAATAACTGCCGCAAAAACGGTAACCGCAGAAGCGGTTTTGGTGCCGCAGAAGCGAAAAGGCCTGGGCAGAAGTTTTTAATTTAACCTTCGCGAAATTTGTAAGAACAAACATTTTGGACTTTGAACTAAGAGGGTTTTGGGCGATTTTTGAAGAGGGTTTCAAGGGCTATCATCAGGTATGGATTCTTGGACTTAAGTTATGATATTATGGTGTATAAACATGGATTAACACTGAAAATCCAAGGAATTAAAGGTTAGGGCTTGAAACTTAAGAGAGCTTAAACTTGTGATTTGAGGGGTCAAATGAACTCCGATTTTTGTGAACTTGATATGTATAGACTCGTGGCGAGATAAGGATCGTATTGATGTAAAATTTTCTGGATTTCGAGAAGTCGGCCCGGGGCTCGAGTTTTGCAAATTTCATGATTTTTGATATTTTTCGAGTCTTTTCGATTGGGTTATATTCCCTTAGCCTATTGTAATGTATTCATTATGGTTTTGGACAGATTCGACGTGCGAGGAGGTCGATTCGAGAGGAAAGGGCATTGCGAGCTAGTCTTTGGCTGGCTAGAGGTGAGTAATTGATGTAAATGCTGCTCTGAGGGTTTGAAACCCTGGACTTTCACATCGTAACGCTATATTGAGGCGTGACACGCATTCTATGACGAGTGCAGGGTCATTTATTGACGGGGATCGTGACTTGGTCCATCCCGAGTGTTATTTCCATTATATTGGCGATTAAGACGCATACTTTATCATTGTGAATTGGGCTTATTGCCGTGTTTGGGGCCTTGTGCCGACCTGTAGAATCCTTAGGGGATCCTTATGTGTTTTTCCTCACTTGTGTGCATAACATATACTCTCAGTCATGATTTCAACTGTTAAAAACAATATAATGACTATGTTTATACATGCATATTAAATGGAAAAGAATATGAGGGCTGAGATCCCTATAGCATGTCATGCCCGATTGGCTGTGAACTTATTTGATTGAGACGGGTCGGGGACCTGATAGTGAGGATGTTTTCCCTTTGATATGGATCGGGCTGCACGCCTCAGTGATGATATATTGATATTGAGGCCGAGAGCCTGTTTGATGCCACGACATGGCTGATATTGCGCTTGGGCTGTAGGAGCCTCTCCGGAGTCTGTACACACCCCCAGTGAGCGCTGTCGATGTTAAATAAGTGGAGCGGGCTGCACGCCGCAACGAGTACTAGAGTGTACCGTTATATGTGTTGCATTCTCTTATGCATTATTCCTTGATTGTATTACTTGTTGGTTACTGTTTTTCACTATTATGGATCTAAACTGCTAGATATAGAGTACTTTGTGCATTTTCTGCGTTCTCTTACTTTCAGACTGTAGTTATGTTTATTACTCACTGAGTTGGAAGTACTCATTTTACTCTTTACACCATGTGTGCAGATTCAGGTGTTCCGAAGGCTTCGTAGCGTTGTTACTGCTCTCCAGATTATCTCAGGAGTTATCGAGGTAGCTGCCTGGCATTCGCAGGACCCGACTTCTCCCCCTTATCCATTTATATTTCCGCATCCTAGACTTATGTATTTGAGAATTTATTACTCAGTTGTAGTTTAGAGGCTCTAGTCTCGTGACCCCAGATCTTTTGGGAGTTACATTGGCATTACTATGGCTTTCCGTATTGTTTCTATCTATTGTCATAATTTTTAATATTGATAATTGTTATAAATATCTAATTAACTGGTGATGAGTTTCATACTCGGGCTGAGAGTGTTACAATGGTCGGGCTTGCCTAGCAATTGTGTTGGGCGCCATCACGACCGAGGTTGTGGTCGTGACAAGTTAGTATCAGAGCCTAGGTTACTAGGCCTCACGAGTCATGAGCCAATTTAGTAGAGTCTCGCGGATCGGTATGGAGACGTCTGTATTTATCCTCGAGAGGCTGCAGAACCTTTAGGAAAACTTCATATTCTTGATATTCTTGTCGTGCGACTTTGTTTATCCGAGAACTAAATTTATGTATTTTATTCTCTCGCAGATAGCGAGAACCCTTGCTACCGGACGTGGCGGACGACCACTTATACCACCTACTGAGGCCACCAGAGGCCGTCGACGCGGGCGTGGTCGAGGTCGTGGTCGAGGCAGAGCCGAGGGGGCAGCACCTGTTGACCCAGCAGTTGCCCCGACTCAGGATCATGCTCCAGCTGTAGAGGCTCCAGCAGCACCTGTTCAGGCACCAGCTGTGCCTATTGTGATTTCGGGTCTTCAGGAGGCCCTAGCTCAGATTCTATCAGTTTGCATTGGCCTTGCTCAGGCAGTCTCAGCCACTACTGCAGCAGCTACTTCGCAGGCCGAGGGAGGTAATCAAACCCCCGCTGCTCGCACGCCTGAGCAGGTAGTGCAGGGTTTGCAGACACCAGAGGCACCACTAGTTCAGCAGGTTACCCCAATTCAGCCGGTTGCACCGGTTCAGGGTGATGTGGTTCCAGCTATGCCAGACGATGAGCAGCGTCGTCTTGAGAGGTTCAGTAGGCTCTTACCTTCAACTTTCAGTGGTGTTCCGGGCGAGGATGCCCAGGGTTTTCTCGACAAGTATCGACGTATGATTCGGACAGCAGGGATCTTCGAGGCGAGCGGGATATCATTTACTACTTTTCAATTTTCTGGAGCAACCTTCACTTAGTGGGAGACATATGAGCGGCGTAGGCCGGTGGGTGCAGTGCCTTTGTTATGGCAGGAGTTCTCTACTCTCTTCCTAGAGAAGTGGGTACCGCAGTCTCAGAGGGAGGAGCTGCGGAGACAGTTTGAGTGGCTGCGTCAGGGAGATATGACTGTGTTGCAGTATGAGGTGAGATTTTCGGAGTTGGCTCGTTATGCTCCATGGATGGTCCCGACTGATCGGGAGAGGATTAGGAGGTTTGTGGACGGACTTATTATCCCGTCCGTATTTTGATGACCCGAGAGAGGATTCTGAGTCATACCTTTGAGGATGCAGTGGATATTGCTCGTGATATTGAGACGGATCGCCGTCAGGAGAGAGAGGAGAGGGAGGCCAAGAGGCCTCATAGATCGGGTAGCTTCAGTGGTGCTCCGTCTAAGGGCCAGGTTCAGCAGAGCAGAGGTCGTTCTTTCAGGCCTCATCAGTCGACTCGTCCCGAGTATCGTGGGGCATCTTCAGGCCGTGGTCATCAGGGGTTCCAGCAGGGCCAGTCTTCACTTAGTGCCCTCCCAGATCAGAGCTCATCACATGCCCTTTCAGCTCAGGGTTCTTCTGTGCAGAGCGCATCGGCTGGTCATTCTGGTGCGAGGAGTTCCCTTCAGTCCCCTTCTCCAGCATCTGGTATTTGCTTCGAGTGTGGCGAGTTTGGCCATATGAGGAGGCAGTGTCCTCGATGTCGTGGTAGTCAGTCTCATCAGAGGGATCAGCCCTTGTCTTCTGCTCCGGTTACTTCAGCACCAGCCTAGTCAGAGAGGGGCGGAAGCCAGGCAGCCAGGGGTCGCCCTAGGGGCGGAGGCCGATCAGGCGACGGTGGCCAAGCTAGATTGTATGCTATTCAGGCAGGACAGATGCCCTTGCATCAGATGCTATTATCACAGGTATTATTTCAGTCTACCACAGAGATGCCTCTGTCTTATTTGATCCCGGTTCTACCTATTCTTATGTGTCATCATATTTTGCTCATTATTTGGGTACGACCCGGGGGTGTCTTACTTTACCTGTGCACGTATCTACCCCGATGGGTGATACTATTATGGTAGACCATGTATATCGGTCCTGTCTTGTTACTATTGGGGGTCTGGAGACCCGAGATAATTTATTGCTTTTGAGCATGGTAGACTTTGATGTTATTCTGGGCATGGACTGGTTATCTCCGTGTCATACTATTCAAGACTGTCATGCAAAGATAGTCACTTTGGCTATGCTGGGTGTTCCGAGGATCGAGTGGCATGGTATGACTGACTATGTCCCTAATAGGGTTATATCTTTCTTGAAAGTCCAACGTATGGTTGGTGGAAGGGTTGTCTATCATATTTGGCCTTCGTGCATGATGTCGGAGCTGAGGCTCCCAGTATAGATTCTGTTCCCGTTGTGAGGGATTTCCCTGATGTATTTCCTGCAGACCTGTCGGGTATGCCCCCGGACAGGGACATTGATTTTGGTATTGACCTGGTGCCGGGAACCAAGTCCATTTCCATTCCGTCGTATCGTATGGCACCAGCGGAGTTAAAAGAATTGAAAGATCAGCTTCAGGAACTCCTAGAAAAGGGGTTTATTCGGCCTAGTGTGTCGCCGTGGGGTGCACCTGTGTTATTTGTGAAGAAGAAAGATGGCACAATGAGAATGTGCATTGACTACAAGCAGTTGAACAAAGTAACAGTGAAGAACAAGTATCCCCTGCCTCGCATCGATGATTTATTCGACCAGCTTCAGGGAGCGAGGGTGTTTTCTAAGATTGACCTCCGTTCAGGCTACCACCAGCTGAAGATTAGGGATTCTGATATTATGAAGGCGGCTTTCAGGACGAGATATGGGCATTATGAGTTTTTGGTTATGTCTTTCGGGCTGACTAATGCCCCAGTCGCGTTCATGCATCTGATGAACAACGTATTTTGGCCGTATCTGGATTCATTTGTTATCGTTTTTATTGATGACATCCTGGTGTACTCGCATAGCCAGGAGGAGCATACTCAGCATTTGACGGTGGTATTACAGAGATTGAGGGAGGAGAAACTTTATGCAAAGTTCTCTAAGTGTGAGTTCTGGCTTGGGTCTGTGGCTTTTCTGGGACACGTGGTGTCTAGTGATGGTATTCAGGTCGACCCAAAGAAGATAGTGGCGGTGCAGAGTTGGCCTAGACCGTCCTCAGCCACGGAGATTCGGAATTTCCTCATATTGGAAGGATATTATCGCCGGTTCGTCTAGGGTTTTTCATCTATTGCTTCGCCCTTGACCAAGTTGACGCAGAAGGGTGCACTATTTGTATGGTCGGACGAGTGCGAGGAGAGCTTTCAGAAGCTCAAGACAGCTTAGACCACAACCCCAGTATTGGTCTTGCCATCAGCTTGAGGTTCTTACATCGTTTATTGTGATGCTTCAAGAGTCGGGATTGGCTGTGTATTGATGCATGAGGGTAGAGTGATTGCTTATGCTTCTCGTCAGTTGAAGCCCCATGAGAAGAACTACTCTGTTCATGACTTAGAATTGGCTGTTATAGTTCATGCCATGAAGATTTGGAGGCACTATCTATATGGAGTATCTTGTGAGGTATTCACTGATCATCGCAGTCTTCAGCATTTGTTTAAACAAAAGGATCTTAATTTGAGGCAGCGGAGGTGGATTGAGTTGCTTAAGGACTATGATATTACCATTTTGTATCATCCCGGAAAGGCCAATATAGTGGACAATGCTTTGAGCCGAAAGGCAGTTAGTATGGGGAGTTTGGCGTATATACCAGTTGGGGAGAGGCCCTTTGCAGTTGATGTTCAGGCTTTGGCCAATCGGTTGGTGAGACTGGACATTTCAGAGCCCAGTCGGGTATTGGCTTGCGTGGTTTCTTGGTCTTCCTTGTATGATCGCATCAGAGAGCGCCAGTATGATGATCCGCATTTGCTTGTCCTCAGGGACAGAGTTCAGCACGGAGATGCTAGAGATGTGACTATAAGTGATGACGGTGCGTTGAGGATGCAGGGACGAATTTGTGTGCCCAATGTTGATGGGCTTAGAGATTTGATCCTTGAGGAGGCCCACAGCTCGCGGTATTCCATCCATCCAGTTGTCGCGAAGATGTATCAGGACTTGAGACAGCACTACTGGTGGAGGAGAATGAAGAAGGACATTGTGGGATTTGTGGCTCGGTGTCTCAATTGTCAGTAGGTAAAATATGAGCATCAGAGACTGGGTGGTTTTCTTCAGCAGATGGTTATTCCTCAGTAGAAATGGGAGAGAGTTACTATGGATTTCGTGAGTGCTCTTCCTCGGACTTTGAAGAAGTTCGACTCGATTTGGGTGATTGTGGATCGGCTGACCAAGTCCGCGTATTTCATTCCAGTGTGCACTACATATTCTTCGGAGCGGCTGGCAGGGATCTTTATTCGTGAGATTATCCGATTGCATGGGGTTCCAGTTACTATTATCTCAGATAGAGGCACTCAGTTTACTTCCCAGTTTTGGAGGACTTTTCAGCGAGAGTTGGGTACACAGGTAGAGCTGAGCACAACGTTTCATCCTCAAACGGACGGGCTGTCCGAGCGTGCCATCAGATATTAGAGGACACGTTGCGTGCCTGTGTGATTGATTTCGGAGGTTCTTGGGATGAGTTTCTACCTCTTGCAGAGTTTGCTTACAACAACAACTATCAATCCAGCATTCAGATGGCGCCATATGAGGCCTTATATGGGAGACGGTGTAGATCTCCGGTTGGTTGGTTTGATCCCGGCGAGGCTAGGTTATTGGGGACAGAGTTGGTCCAGGATGCCTTAGATAAGGTGAAAGTGATCCAGGAAAGACTTCGTACAACTCAGTCGCGTTAGAAGAGTTATGCGGACCGGAATGTTCGAGATGTATCGTATATGGTGGGCGAGAAGGTCTTATTGAAGGTTTCGCCTATGAAGGGTGTTATGAGATTTGGAAAGAAAGAGAAGTTGAGTCCACGTTGGTCCTTTTGAGATACTCAAGAGGATTGGGGAGGTGGCCTATATGCTTGCTTTGCCACCCAGCTTATTAGGGGTTCATCCGGTATTTCATGTTTTTATGCTCCGAAAATATGTCAGTGACCCGTCTAATGTGTTAGACTTCAACACGGTTCAGTTGGATGATGATTTGACCTATGATGTGGAGCCAGTGGCTATTTTGGGTCGTCAGATTCGGAGATTAAGATCAAAGGATATAGCTTCAGTGAAGGTGCGGTGGAGAAGTCGGCTCGTGGAGGAGGCTAACTGGGAGACCGAGCAGGAGATGCGTAGCAGATACCGTCACCTATTTGAGACTTCAGGTATGTTTCTTGACCCGCTCGAGGACGAGCGTTTGTTTTAGTTGGGGAGGATGTAACGACTCGACCCGTCGTCTCATGTGTTTCCGTCCCGTTTTTCCCATTTATTGCTTCTTCATGATTCATTATATGTGTTGGATAAGATTGAGTCGATTCAGATTGGATTTGGTAGGAAATGGGGCAATTAGCCTCTTTAAGGAAAGGTTAGTTTGGAAAAGTCAACCGGAAGTTGACTTGTGAGTTAGAGGGCTCGGATGTGATTTCTGACAATTCGGTTAGCTTCGGGGGATGATTTGAGGCTTAGGAGCGCAATCAGAAGTGATTTTGGAGGTTCGGTGTTGAATTAGGCTTGAATTGGCGAAGTTAGCATTTTGGCAATATCCGGTTGATAGGTGAGATTTTGATCTGAGGGTCGGAATGGAATTCCGAGAGTTGCAGTAGCTTCGTTAGGTGATTTGTGACGTGTGTGCAAACTTTCAGTTGAATCAGAGGTGTTTAGGTCGGGTTTTTGATCGAATGTGAGTTTCGAAAGAATTTGATAAACTTAGGCTTTGATTTAGTGAAATTTGATGATTTTGATGTTAACGATAGTAATTTAATGATTCGAGCAAGTTTGAATAAAGTAATAAATCATTTCTGTGCTTTTGATTGAGGTCCCGGGGGCCTCGGGGTGAGTTCGGGTGATTAAACGGAGAGTTTGGAGTTTGTTGCATGTTTTGGGATTTGCTGGTTCTGTCATTTCCGCATCTGCGGAAAAGGGACCGCATAAGCGGTTCTGCAGATGCGATGGGGAGGCCGCAGAAGCGGTTCTAGTGGGGGCTTGACTTTTTCACAGAAGCGGATAAGAGTCCGCATAAGCGGTTCCGCAGGTGCGATATATGGACCGCAGAAGCGGTCGTGGCACTTAAGTGACTTCCGCAGAAGCGGAATAATTGCCGCAAAAGTGATAACTGCAGAAGCGAAAAGGCCTGGGCAGAAGCTTTTAATTTAACCTTCGCGAATTTTTGTAAGAACAAACATTTTGAACTTCGAACTAAGAGGGTTTTGGGCGATTTTTGAAGAGGGTTTCAAGGGCTATCATCAGGTATGGATTCTTGGACTTAAGTTATGATATTATGGTGTATAAACATGGATTAACACTGAAAATTCAAGGAATTAAAGATTAAAAATGGAGGTTAGAGCTTGAAACTTAAGAGAGCTTAAACTTGTGATTTGAGGGGTCAAATGGACTCCGATTTTTGTGAACTTGATATGCATAGACTCGTGGCGAGATAAGGATCATATTATGTAAAATTTTCTGGATTTCGAGAAGTGGGCCCGGGGCTTGGATTTTGCAAATTTCGTGATTTTCGATATTTTTCGAGTATTTTCGATTGGGTTATATCTCCTTAGCCTATTGTAATGTATTCGTTGTGGTTTTGGCCAGATTCGACGCGCGAGGAGGTCGATTCGAGAGGAAAGGGCATTGCGAGCTAGTCTTTGGCCGGCTAGAGGTGAGTAATTGATGTAAATGCTGCTCTGAGGGTTTGAAACCCGAACTTTCACATCGTAACGCTATATTGAGGCGTGACACGCATTCTATGACGAGTGCGGGGTCATTTATTGACGGGGATCGTGACTTGGTCCATCCCGAGTGTTATTTCCATTATATTGGCGATTAAGACGCATACTTTATCATTGTGAATTGGGCTTATTGCCGTGTTTGGGGACTTGTGCCGACCTGTATAATCCTTAGGGGATCCTTATGTATTTTTCCTCACTTGTGTGCATAACATATACTCCAGTCATGCTTTCAACTATTAAAAACAATATAATAATTGTGTTTATACATGAATATTAAATGAAAAAGAATATGAGTGCTGAGATCCCTATATCATGTCACGCCTGATTGGCTGTGAACTTATTTGATTGAGACGGGTCGGGGACTCGATAGTGAGGATGTTTTCCCTTTGATATGGATTGGGCTGCACGCCGCAGCGATGATATATTGATATTGAGGCCGAGAGCCTGTTTGATGCCACGACATGGCTGATATTGCGCTTGGGCTGTAGGAGCCCCTCCGGAGTCTGTACACACCCCCAGTGAGCGACGTCGATGTTAAATAAGTGGAGCGGGCTGCACGCCGCAGCGGGTACTAGAGTGTACTGTTATATGTGTTGCATTCTCTGATGTATTATTCCTTGACTGTATTACTTGTTGGTTACTGTTTTTCACTATTATGGATCTAAACTGCTAGATATAGAGTACTTTGTGCATTTTCTGCGTTTTCTTACTTTCAGACTGTAGTTATATTCATTACTCACTGAGTTGGAAGTACTCATTTTACTCCCTGCACCATGTGAGCAGATTCAGGTGTTCCGGAGGCTTTGTAGCGTTGTTGCTGCTGTCCAGATTATCTCAGGAGTTGTCGAGGTAGCTGTCTGGCGTTCGCATGACCCGACTTCTCCCCCTTATCCATTTATATTTTCGCATCCTAGACTTATGTATTTGAGAATTTATTACTCAGTTGTAGTTTAGAGGCTCTAGACTCGTGACCCCAGATCTTTTGGGAGTTACATTGGCATTACTATGGCTTTCCGTATTGTTTCTATCTATTGTCAGAATTTTTAATCTTGCTAATTGTTATAAATATCTAAGTAACTGGTGATGAGTTTCATACTCGGGCTGAGAGTGTTACAATGGTCGGGCTTGCCTAGCAATTGTGTTGGGCGCCATCACGATCGGGGTTGGGGTCGTGACAACCGGTTTTGTATCAAAATTCGTAATTAAATCAAGTTCAAAAAAGTCTTCTGCGACACATGAATCATGCATGTATCTCACACACATGTATACATGGATATACATGTGATACGCAATAGATACAAATCTGATACATATGTGATACACATATTATTTTTTTTTTTCATGTTCAGCTTTTACTTCGAATTTTCAATTCAAACCACCTCAAAACTTCACCAAATCATCCCAAAACTGAGATTCAAGGTCCTGAAGTTGTGCCCAATCTATTCTAATAATACCCACTCAAAACAAAGCAAAAATTTGATATTTTTTTGCTACAAATAGCTAATTGGCTAATTTGGCTAATATTAGTAATATTTTATCAATTGACCAATTTTTGTAATGATCTATTTATAAATGGACATAGCTGGTAATTTCCCAATTTTATTTCAGGAAATTTAAAGAATTTATGTACGAATTCAAATCGAAAGATTAGCCAATGTAATTCTTGTACTCCGAAAAGATTACAACAAATTTAACATAGGGGTATGTCTTAAAGACTAGAACTAATTTAAGAACGTTGCAATCTTTGTCAAGCTTTTTGATATCTTTAAATCATCTATATGATATTAAATAAGAAAAATTTGTAGTAAGTTTCTCATTTCTCGTATAAAACCAAAAGAAAATAGAATATACTTGAAACATGGAAGCTATAGATAAGACTTTACAAGATCACGCTGGAGTAGTGCAAAATTCAAAACTTAAAAATCATCTACTATTTATTATTGTCCTGTCAAATATTTGAATTTGTTTCCATCAATGTAGAATAAATGCTAGTTTCCCAGTTATTGATAAGAAGCAGATAAATTCAATTTAGACGATATAGTTTGATTTGGCACATAGTGTAAGGAAAAGAAAAGGCCAAAATCTTAGATAGCCACTTAAACTTGGCACCTTTTGTAAAATAAGTATATAAACTTTTAGGGCGACCATATAGACACTTAAACTCGACCAAAGTATAATTTTCAAGCACCACTCTATGTTAGAGATTGTGCGTGAGGTCCAAACGCCACTTACATAGCAAATGAACGAATAATATATTAACACGTGTATTTTCTTTTTTATATTAGCAAATAATAGTCTAAAGCCAGATAATACCTCTCATCAACTCATCTTCTCTCTCTTCGCTTTCTAGACTCAACTCCCATCCCAAATAATACCTCATGGTCTCAAATAGAAGGACAAGAAAGCTATCACCACTTTCCAACTTCAAACATCACAGAAATATCATTGCAAGTGCTAAAATAAATTGGAAAAAGCTACTTCATCAAAAGAAAGAATGACCCAGTAAAGATGTGGTGGTTAAGCCTTTTGGAATTAGTTTATGATAGACCTATGTAAATTAAGTGCTTATGCACAGTGCGTATTGATGTTTAGAATGTTATTATGTTGCTTCTTCAACTTTAGTTGTTCTGGATATTAAAAACCAAGTAATTTCCGGGGAGTAAACAATGTGTTGCCTATTGTTGCTGCTGTCAAAAAGCTAAAAACAAAGTTGCAGTACAAAATGTCCTCACATGGATTAGAAACATTCTTCAAACAAGAACAAAAAAAATGATTAAGTATTACTTTTCCCCCACAATGACAGAGCATACCCCCATTACTTAGTCTCATCGTCAACTTATTTGGAGAAGGAAGATAACAGGTTAGAGAGAAAAATATATGGAAGCTTTTACTGTAATTTAAGATAGATGTAGAAGAAAACACACAAAATGACCTCTGTAATTTTTTTTAGCTTCAATGGTGTTTTCAGCAATGGTAAAGAGGAATATTAGGGGCTAGGGCTTTTTTTAATAGTTGGGGAAAAGTATATAGGGCATGAGTTATATAAAGAGACTCTTTTACCGTTAATTTTATGAGTCAATAACTTTAAATTAGTTCTCTCGCACTCATAAGTAAACACACAACACGCGGTATGCCAAGATGGATAGAGGTGTGTAAAAATTACACTTTGATAGAGTTTAAGTGTCTATCTGGTCTCCCTAAAAGTTTATATGTTTATTTTACAAAAGGTGTCAAGTTTAAGTGCCAAGTTTACAAAAAATGCCCTAAAAGAAGAATATGTGGTGCTAAAAGCTTAAAGGGGCTATTGATATTTGTGCGATCATAAAATTTTCTCATTAAGGATAAATCAAGTAGAGTGAAAAATTTAAAGTTAAAAATGTGTCTTTTTTTTTTAAAACGGCTAATAAGGAAAGTGTGTCATCTAAATTGAAACGGAAGGATTACTACTCAACATCTCAAAATAGAAGAAAGGAAAGAAACTCAGAGCAAAAGCTATTGTCAACATTGTAAGTTGACAGCAACTATTCTTTTGTATTTATATTAACATTTTTACCCGATTTGTCAAAAATTTCAAGTGTCAAACGTACTTCTTTAATTAAACATAAGAGAAATAATAAAACATCTTTGTAATAATATTATCATTGCCATAGTACTATTAAGTGGTAGTCGTATCAGTAATTAATTGTTTGAGGGGTTTAACTTGATATCCCAATGCAAAGTGTTTGATACAGTTTGGCGTGAAATACCAAAAGAAATGAGTACTCCCTTCGGTCCAAAAGTGATTTTTTTTTTTTTTTAACTTTATTAAAAAATTCACCTTTTAGCATTAATTAATAATATAATTGATCATATTAAACTTTACTATCTCACATAAATATTCCTAACACGTATTTCAATATTATTTACTCCAAGTACAATCTAGAAAAAAAATAATTAATTAATTCTTAAAATTTGGAAAAATCACTTATTTTGGACGGAAGGGAGTAATAATATGAGATCTTTGATGGATTTTGAAAAAGAGAAATTAAACCTCCAGCTTTCCCTTTTCAATGAGTAATAATATGCTCTTTCTTCAACTGTCTTGGCTTTTGTTAAGGGATGCAAAATCTAAGTCAGACTTACAGCCCCACCCCGTAAAACTCCTCTACCCCACCACCCCATTGTCTTGTTACTGTCAATCTATTTATTATGATAGCCCTACCAACAAGGCTGTGTATTTTTTTTTCAAGACTACAAAAATAGAAAAAGTTGTGGTGATCAGATTTGGAAATTGTGTTTCCATTCAAGAAACCTCCTTTAAAGGAAAAAGGTTAAGTCACCAGATTTGGAATTTGTGCATTCCTTCAAGAAACCTATGTTTCCAAGTTGTAGTACAGTCACTACTCATGACACCTACCTAGGTAAATACTACACTTTGTGCTTTTAATTTGTTTTTTTAGGGGTAATCATGATTAATGAAGACATTCTTTTTAACTTATTAATTTCTGAATCTCCTCAACTCAAAAATCAAAATCCTCCAACTTTTTCTTTATTGCCCCATCATTCTGCTTTGGATATTCTTAAACTGATTTTTGGTGAGTACTACTTACAGTTTACACCATTACTACAATAGTGCAAATTATACTTAATTTTTTGGTAATGGCAAAAATATGACGTTAATACTACTTGCCACACGTCTATTGAGTTGAAGAAAAATAACAGGAAATGAGGTGGTAGAGGGACATCTTAGTGGGCGTTTGGACATAGGAATTGTGAAATTCCGAAAAAAGTGACAATGGTATTTGAAAATTAGAGTTATGTTTGGACATGAATACAATTTGGAGCTGTTTTTGAATTTTTGCGAGTAATTTGAAGTGAAATTTTTGAATAACAGCTTTTTGGAGTTTTTAAATTTCCGATAAATTCAACTTCAAGCAAAATTTAAAATTTTCATGGCCAAACACTGATTCCGAAAAAAAGTAAAAATTTTCCATAAATATAGAGGGGTTTTAGGGAAATGTAACTTGCTTATTCTTCCATTAATGCTTGAAAGTTTCTGAAATATATAAATGTAACATACTTATATTTAAGATGATGAATTACAATTCATTTTTTTTCTTGGGAATGAATTGATGGAGAAAAATCCATTGGCTAGTTACATCAGAAATTTGACTTGTTTTGTGGCTTAGATTGATGGAAAGGCTACTGTTTCAAGGTTTTGACTTTTAAATTGCCTTCAATAAACTCTTGGTTAAAATAGTGGAATACCTCAAGCTTACTCTTAGATTCATGGGAGTCACTAGGGTTTTAAAGGTGTTACGTTGTTCCACTTGAGTTGCAACTGCCCAATCAATCTTACCACGTGCTTTCTTTTGTATTCAGTCAATACTAACTTAGAATTTCGAGATATGGTACTTAGGATGTTGTTCATAATAAGTGTTATTTTTGGTTGTTTTCACGTATTAGCAATGAAATTGACTATACTAACATTTATTATCGCTTCACATAAATACTCCTAGCATATACTCCAACATTATTTACTCTAAGGATCAGCGGCGGATGCACATAGGGTGTTGTGGGTGCTTATTAACTTTGACAATATTAATAAATTTATATAGGCAATTGTACAAATATTTGGATATATATTAAGCGAGCACACACCCACAAGTAAATTCTTTTTTCCTTTTCTTTTGAAGTTTTTATCGGCGAGCACCCATAACTTTAAAATTCTGGATCCGTCACTGCCAAGGGCAAGGTCAAAAAAAAAATTAATTCATTTTTGAAATCTCGAAAAATCACTTATTTTGGACTACAAAAATATGCTAAAAATCACTTATTGTGGACCAAAAAAAGTAGCATTAAGTTAATTTCACTTGTGATCTATCCTCGTCTATTGTTATTTAGTTTTTGGTTTTGTTCACCTTTCATTGTACTTTCTACATAGTTCTTGATTTAATGGTCCTTGCAAATCAAGCTAAATTTAAATAGGAAATTCAGCATGTCACTAGCTTCTTCTGCCCTACAACAACAATAACAACAACTACCCAGTATAGTCCCACAATGTGGGTCTGGGGAGGGTAATATGTAGACAAGCCTTACCCCCACCTGAAAGGGCAGAGAGGCTGTTTCCAATCGACCCTCGGCTCAGGGAAGGGAAGGGGAAACAACAATAAAAACAAAAACAAAAGAGCATTAGTAACTCCAACAGAAATCGCGTAAATAGTTATCTAAACATAAGAATCATAAATAAAATGACATGCAATAGTATCAAACAGTAACTACCATAAATAACTATCCTAAGGGGGACACAATCCAATGCACAAATCATCTATGGATCACCCTGTCAAGCCTCACCCAGCCCCTGGAGAGAGTACGAAAAATTCTAGGAGCCCCTATCCTACAATCCTGATACTAGACCTCCAGACTTTTCTATCAAGGGCCATGTCCTCGGAAATCCGCATTCTAGCCATGTCATGCCTAATCACCTCTCCCCAATACCTCTTAGGCCTCCCT